>JAUZND010026338.1:0-48426 GCA_034780555.1 Coelogynopora nodosa
GCTCCAGAATCAGGGCCCTTGATCCGTCTTTGAGTGTTTATTAAACAGATTTTCGACGTTAAATACATAATTTAATTAACAATTTAAGGTATAAAGCCAAGCAAAAGGCCTACAACGCCAATCAATCTGCAGTCGGGATATACATCATTTTCAGTCATACATCCCACACATACAGTAGCATTTACGTATTTAACAGATACGTAAAGTTTATCATATAATTTGAAGTACTATAGGTAAAAGTTGTTCATAACAAACAATGCAATAGTGGTGGCCCAATGAGCCTTCCTACTGTATATCTATAGTTAGGTAATTCCTTGTTACGAATTAGTATTTTTTTATAAACTTATTAAAATTTAAAAAAAGACGATGTCACATTTTTTATTTTAAGATGTCTTCTTATTACACTATAATATTGCATCCGTATATCAAATTAGTATAGACAACAATTCTAATTAAAATTTATATGTAATGTTACAAACTTAATTTTAAAAATAATAATGTAAAGTTTTACGTTATTTATACATTTACAACACTCTAAATTACGTGAAAAATAACTGCATTAAAAATATATATTGTATATATATAGGGCCTATCAATAAAAAACCTCAATAGTTATATAAAATATACAATAAATTATAGGTTTGGCGTTATAGTCACAAATGTACAGTCTCTGTTTTAAATATGATATCAAGAATTATTTTAATCGCACTGTAAAAGCATTTGAAAGGTTCAACAAATAATGTAGGTAACATTTATAATAGAAATACGAACTTTATAATGCAAAATTAAAAATATATTTAAAAGCTTCCTGAGAAGCTTCAGTTT
Source organism: Coelogynopora nodosa (assembly GCA_034780555.1). NCBI lineage: Eukaryota > Metazoa > Platyhelminthes > Proseriata > Coelogynoporidae > Coelogynopora > Coelogynopora nodosa. Next base: position 826 of record JAUZND010026338.1, read on the forward strand.
TGCTCTTCCTATCCTTAAACGTATGAAACTAATTGCAATAATAAATTAAAATGAAATGTATCGACTGAAAGATGAAAATAAATTGAATTATATTTTCTATCACGTTTCTTTGGCAAAAATGAAATATTTAAACCTATTCGTTTATATAAGTAAATGGAAATGGCGAACTTTGTAAAAAAATGGTTTGCGATGTTAATATTCATAATTTGTTATCACAAACAATTACGTTTAACCATGATTGCAAACGTTGATTTAAAAACAATAATTTAAAAAACCTTGATTTAAAATCATTGATTTAAAAAAGCAGGAATCGTATTAAAAAATTATCCAATGCTTTATCACATACTAGACACATACTGTAGCCTTCTGATGTAAGGTATAAAGAATGTTATAATATATATTAAAAGATACACATAAATGTTTCGATTAACTATTTCTTGAAAAAATACAGACAGTTTTGAACTCTACGGACTTACATGTAACTGTAAGTTATGAAAATGTTGCAATTTCTAATATAATAACAAAAATCACATTAAAGGATTCTATTGATTTATCCTATATTCATTGAGTATTCATTATTAATGTGTGTTCAAAGAATTATATTGCATGTTTATATATTTCAAAATTTTAATATGATAGCTATAATAGTAAAATTATATATACTTTTACTTAATGAAGGTGTAAATAAATTTATTTGATAACATTTCTAGCTTACTTTGATGAAATTATGTAAATGGGATGATAAAGTGACATTATCTGCGAAATCTTTAATCACAAGTTAACGAGTGTTTATAATAAGCAAAGCACATTATTTAATTATTAAAAATGATATCATTGTGGCCAGTGATTATTTTTATTCCGTTAAATTACCCTCTAAAAAACGGTATCAATTTGATTAGTGTCTATTTCGTATTTTTAAGTGTTAAGAAACTCTAATTCATTTTGACATGTGGTAATTTTTAATTTATAAACCCGGGAGACATTTTGACATTGTCAGTCTCCCAATTTCACTTTAGTCTCATGAATGCCTTATACCTAACAGTACTCGGCGATCCAAGCCCAGAATCACACCGGCTTAAATCATCATCCAGGGGGTATCGGGTGCAATTTCCCAGTCCCGGGGCCGAAACCGTTGACCGTGCCGGCGAATTTGCACTGTCAGCGGCAACCGAGGCCTCAAGCGGTCTACTGGTTGCATGGGCAACGTCCTTCTTCTTGGCATCCTCCCACTGAATTAGATCGGAAATCTTGCGGTCCAAATCGAGGGAGTCGATTTCCGAGAGCTTTTTTAGGAATTCACTTCCGGTTTCAAAGCTGGAGTCGATGATGTCACAGGCTGGAGGAGCAAGGGGAGATGCGGGGGCACTCACGGCGGTGTACTTTCCTGTAGAGATAAATGAGACAAGAAAAATGCGACTAATTTGTTTTATAACAACAATAAAAACAAGCCAAATGCTTGAATGAAACAAATGAATTATCGATTAAAAATCTGTCGTGTATTACAAGCAATCTGCCATTTATTATATTATGTATTTAGGCTTTAATCTGTTGATAATTAATTGAATAAAGCATTAATATGACAGATATTCAAAAAATGACAGTACATTAAATCTTTTTTTAAATTAAATTGATTTATATTATGTAACTAAGTAAAAACGCTTCTAAATTAGCAGCCCATCATTTTTTACGTAATTTTTAAGCCTTTTTTTCTAGGTCGTATAGCACCACACCATTATAGGAGTATCCGTTTGGTATAGTTTAAGTAACTAACTAACTAGCCAATATGTAGGTAGTTACAGAAGAGATTAATAAACAGAATAATTTATTGTATATTTTGTCAGATTAATTATGTAAGAATCTAAATTAATGCAATGATGATGTCGTGTTACGACGACGAAGTTAGTAGAATTCGAGGATTGTTTTTTATTATAATTTTCACCTAAATATGATGCAACTGGTGGTCACAAATTATTTTAAATTAATTCAAATATCCGTTTAATTCTAAGTCATATTTGCGTTAAAATTGCATCAAAAATGATTTTTGAGAAATAATTAGCATAATCTTGTCAATGAATTGAAATCTTGAAACTGGTCTAATATTTTATGGACGCAATATGTGTTATATTTTTAACAATTCTACACATTACTGTTTAAATGAAATAGTTGTTACCGGTTTTTGATTAATATTAAAAATCTTAAGTATAAAAATAGAAATAAGAACCAGATTTCAAACTGTCAAAAAATTCATTAATTTGTCTTCTTGTCAACAATCTCCAACTAAAAGTATAAGCTTAGTGTCAAAAATAAAAGATTTTTTTTGTTCACTTTGAATTTTGAAATATTCGTAAAAAATACTTTTTCATGTTTAGGTTTTATTTTTTAGGTATATAAGAATACCATAGGTCTATATGTTATATAAACATATTTTCATACTGTGACGAATGTATGATTAATTATTCATTTATTTTAGTAAATAACATTTTAACTTCTAAAAGAAAAGAACTTTGATAAAGATACAATTTCATGCCATTTTTAGAGTTTATTACAGCAAGCAAGCCTAAACTGAATAATTAAGAGGGGAAGGCTTGATACATTCTTATGTGAAATTATATTGTATATATCTACATAGGCGCGTATATATATATTTGTACATGTAAATTGTAATATTTTGGTAATTTTTTAAATGAAAACAGCTAAATAAATATTGTATTATCTTTTGTACTGCATTTTGCGAATAATGTTATTATCTAAACATTTGATTTCATCTGTTATAAATCTGGAAAAAACTTATTAAAAAGGATTAGTTATAGCACAGACTATATTATACATGGGTGCAGAATTTAATAGAGTTGCACGGTGAGACCGACCGAATAACTTGCGGATCAACTTAACTTGTCTACAATACTACAACAGTTACCTATCTGTGAAATAAATTATGTGTTTATCCATATACATTTCTATAATGGACTTTTTGATAAAAAAGCCAAAATTGTAATACATATAATATGCAGACCATCGGCATATTCCGTGTTATTGACCCCCAAACAAACAATTTTTTATATATTCAAAGGCCTTTTTAAAACGTAACTCTTTTTATAACTTTATTTTTAACTTTTCTTATTATTACTTCTCACTTTCATAATTGTACTCGTACATATATACATATATTGTATCTAAATAAAGTTACTGTTATTATCAGTACAGGTTAGGAATCGAAGAAGCTACTTACGATCTATAAACAAACCAATTTATTAAATATTTGGCCACGTTATCTTCTGAAAAGTATTATGTTTAACTGCGCATATTTACAATGTATACCTATAATTTTATTTTAATATAGTTAGGAGTAGTACAATTATTACAAGATAAACAGCTATAGAAGGAATGACTTTTGGATTTTATTATATTTATTTTTGGAGCTACTGAATATTACGTATAATTTATTAAAAATAATAAATGATAGGCAATTATTTAAAACATGGAGGATTAAATATAGTAAATTTCTGTTTTATCTAAGTATTATACCTGTATGTTACATTTATATATCTTCAGCGGTGATGCACCGTTTTTTGTTAGTTTTTTGTGTTGTTCTGTTCTTTTTGATCCGAAGAATGGTAAAACGAAAAACTTATTTGCTTCACTATAAATTTCTAGGATCGTTCATTATATTACACTTTCATGTGAAATAAACATATGACATCTGTAAAACCAAACATCACTGGAGAAATTAACTAATTGAATATTTATAGCAATTGAATAATGTATTTTTCAGTCAAGATATATCATACTACAAACATAAACATATACGGCATGTATTATTAGCGGAGTAAATTTAGAAAAAACTTATTATTATCACACTAAATTTAATTAATCATTAGATGGATTTAAATTATTTATAACATTAATTTAATTGTACATTTTTGTTTACCTACATATATCTGACATTAACTAATTACTGAATTATATTTAAACATGCAAACATACCTATATAAATGTAAGTGAAGTCAATTAAACATTATTCTGTGGCATTATATTTTACTACTAAAAATGCGGCAATCGACTGTGTAAGTTACTAAGATTATATTGATTTCTGACATATAGGAAAAAGCCAGCTTTAGGTGACAATGACCGAACATTAGGAATTTGTGTCAATTGCCTTTTTCCTTCCACACTATTACAACACATGCGTGCATTAGGTACACACGCTTATGTGAGCATATACATTTTGCTTTTAACAGCCTCTATGTTCTATAACTATATATACTGTCAACGAGAAAGAAAAAGACTGAAATGTTTCATCATACAAAAAAAACAGTTTAATCATTAAATAGGCTTTTCATTTCAAAGGAGGAGAATGTTCTACGTATGTTAACTTGACAAAAGAGAACATGAATTGATAATGTATAATGAGATGCAGGGAGTAAGGGTAGAAAATAGATTGAGTTAAATAGAAGCAAGCATTATTTGATTTGGATATCAACATCATAATCAGAGTTAAAATAAATTACTTTTAGAACATGTATCGTATAGTCTGCTCCTGTTTTAAATAATATGTGGGTCAATAAAGTTAGGTTACCTATCACTATGATTTTTTTTATAATCAATTGTGTCGTGATCGAATAAACATAATGTACAACCAACATTTTTTTATGGTCGACATAATGTATATCCGTGAATAAAAAGTACAGCTAATGCCTATATATATATATATCATCACATATTATTATATCATCTTAATTTGAGAGAAATAAATATTAATTAATGATGCAATCGGATTTGTACCGCAAACTACAATAACTTTAGTATATTAGAGCACTTTATTTGCCATTATACCATAATTGGAACTAACCTTGATCACTAATATCATTCGATATTTGTTGTTTATAACAATTATAAATAATTATATATATATATATATATTTAAATACTTTATAAAGATAGGCGGAACTTCAGATGCAAACATTTTACAAGTTAGATTTGTAGGAAAATAAATGAATTAACTGAAGTTACACAGCATCACTATAATAATTAAAAACATTAATAAAATGAAGTGATTCTACTGAGAAAGTCTGAATGTAATTAGCTTCGTTTACCATTATCAATACTTAATTTTTATCTATTTTTAAAATAATTTTCCATTTAGAAGCTATAATTGTACCGGGTAAACATTTCTGTCCTCAGATGGAGGATATTTTGATGAGAATAATTTTTATCTAAAAATAAGACATCTCGTATAATTAAGCACTGTGACTGCCTAATTATGGATATTTTTCCAGTTATAAAAAATATAACATATTATATAAACTAGATTAGGTGATAAAATTGTTTAGTGCTAAATTCGTTGACAGGTCACTTATTCACAATGTATATACCCTCCTTCTTGGGTCACCAGTAATTAAATATATGATAAATCAATGTTACCCACTGCAACCTTTAATCATATCTTTGTAAACAACTCTCACGTGTAGTATAACATGTGTCAATACAACCAATAAAATCAATATTGTTTATATTACAATAACTATATATATAGTTTCTACTCTTACTTGCAAACCACAAACCACAAATAACAGAACACATTTATTGGATTCCACGAATGGTTTTTAAAATAATGCGCGCTTCATAGTGTAACATTATTACCGTTGAGGGATCTATGGGATTTTAAAGAGGATTTTCTAATTTTCCGAATAAATAATTGCTTTATTTTTAACTTTTACCCATATTTTTAAAATCACAATAATCTAGTCCTAGAAAAAACGCAACGATTATTATTATCGTTATAATGCAATGGCAGTTTGCATTAATGCAATGTATGAGTTTTCATACAATTTCCGAATAACATGTATTATGATCACATTTCCGATTTTCAAAAGAATTTTCCGAATTTTGAATTTTATAGAAGGGGGTGGCTACAATCATTGTTGGTCTCCAATCATTCTTTTCATTGTCGGAGAACTTAAAGAAAAAGATATCTTAATAAATGAAAAAACAATGACAGTAGGCCTAATATAACATGTTATTGGTTCAGTTTATGATTTACATAGACCCAGTTATATCATATATGTAGTATATCACCTATGGGCATTGGTGGACCCTTTGAATATTTTACAGGTGTCATTACATAATTGTCTAGGATGTATTGCTACTCAAATACATCGATTAAATATGATTTAACTAATTATTAGCAAAATTAATTGTTTTTACAGGTTACAATTTATGAGCGAAAAAGGGTTATTCTATGTAATACAATTTTCAGTACCACAGCTCTACCTCTTACCTTCTATTGTATTGGTTTATGACAATGTTTTACTTTTATGTTTTTTATACTGTTAATAAATTTCCACCGCCGGCTTTGAAATACAACTGTACATTCTTCTCTATCAAAACTATTCTCATGAAAAATTAGATTGATTAACATAACGTAATCAAGTAGTATACACATAATCTACACTTGAGTAATTTATTAAAATTTTCGTGTAAGTGTGAATACGTTTTCCTAGATATATAGATATTATAAACTATGTAATTGCTTCATATCTGTTGAATTAAGTTTGTTCAGTATAAATGTACAGTCGACGATTCACGCAGGATGTGTACTTTAATGTTGAAATTACGCCTGAAATAATTTGCATTGATACAAAATATTTAGATTATTACTACAGAAAAGCAGAATCGAGAAAAGTACATAATATGTCTTAAAATTAGGATCTGAATTTTAATAGTATTTCAGATATGTTGAGGAAAGATAATAAAATTTTAACATTTCTTACTGAATGAATTTGTATATTTTTTTAAATTTAATATTCAATATATATTATTGATATATGTTTAATATACGAATATATACAATAATGTAATCAAGCTTCAGAAAGCAAATATATATATACAAAATAAGGACTTATTTTAGGACAGCAAATATATATAAATATAGTTTATAAGCATATCAAGAAACTATATTTAGAAATACGAAAGCAAGTAGGTATACATCCTATATATCAAAACTTTCAGAGCATTGGCTGTACTGAATTGTTAACAAGCCATTAAAATATATTCATTAAAATTCTAATAAAACTATTAATTTCCATTTCATAGCTACGAGTTTAGAGCAATGATATCGACGCAATAGTCACCTCTTGTTTATATGTAGAAACTAAAATGTTATAAAGACAAAAATTTGATTCAAGAATTTGATTATATAAATAGATGGAAGGCTAATTTTGAATTCGTCTCGAAAATTTTAGTGGGATCTTTTTTGCATTAATATTTTTATTACAATTGATTTATTTGAAGATCATAAAAAAGCATTATAATGATAATGAATTATATATAAGTGTAAAGTGAAATAATTTGTATAAGCAACAACCTTGTTTATTAATATATGTATATTAATATATTATAATTATTAAATGTATTTTGTAAATGTACTTTTACATATTAATATTAAATATTGAATAGATACTCAAGTTTTTAATTTTGGAAATCTTATCAATGAAATATAGTTAATATTAAAAGCAGAAATACTGTGAAACATCTTTATAACATAAGGAACATATAAAATGTTAGGCATCTGCTTTAGAAAGATAATTGCTGACTTCTGTTTACAAGGTGGTTCTACTTTAGTAGAACAGTTTACCTGCTAAACATATAGAAACATAGTTTAATCAATGTTTGCTTATTAATCCTAAATCTAAGTAAAACTGAACCTTTTAATGATATATATAATAATATAATACATTGTAACTTAAAGCCAGAAGCAATACCGGAAAAAAGATCCGTTAAATAAAATATAACTTATTTTAAAAGGTCGGCGATAAAAAATTATACATGATTAACAAACAAGTAAATATTATAAAATGAACCATAATTCATTGCATTTGCTTATCTTAGTTATAATTTAAATGTATGATACGTAGGTATCTCGGATATTTTTAGCGACTATCTAAATTTCGTTAGGTTGTATATCTTATAATAACTAATTTGAACATTTAAAATCCAATAAATTCCTTTTGTTTGTATATATATTTGCTACTTTTTTTATTACTAACCTTAAAAGGTAGATTAAAATTTTAAGGATTTTTCATCAGATTGTTCTGCCGTATTTTAATCCGGATTTAAGTCACAACTAATATAATATATCTCTTTCGTATGACATTGGAAAGCAAGAGCAGTCTTTAAAACCCCCCAATAATAAATCCACAAACAAATAGAATATTAGTTCCACATTGATATGACAAGAAATAACGTCTTATAACTTTGAAATTTGAAAGAAAAGAAAAAATCTTTTCGTTCTTTAAATATTAAATAGCCATATATAAATTTAATTATAAAAAAATTAAATTAACGACATAAAAATAATATACTCATTTAAATAAAATGTAAAGTAAATTATTAAATAGAAGGATATATCCCTGGAAAACAACTAATAATTGCGTAAATAAATAACATATAAATAAATAATAAAAAAATTATAAATTATTGTATGAAATATAGTTTTCATCAATTTAATTTTAAATGTTTAATCTGATTTTCTTAAATATTGAACTTATGGAAAAAGTACAGCATTTAATAAGTAGGATTTAAATAAAATGTCAGTAAAATGTTTTCATAAATTATGTTTTATTTACAATCGATTAAATAACTTGACTCCACTACATGCTTTGTTAAATGTTATTATTATTATTTACAAATAATCCTCAATATCAAATTTTTTTATAGAAAAAAACAACCAGCAACTTACCACCACACTTCCCAGGTCGAATATTGGTTCTAAACTGTTCAATACTGTTCATATCAGACATTAAGAGAGCCAAAACGGGATCCAGCTCATCATTGACTTGGGAATCAGGCAATTTGGGTTGTACCGGGGAAACATCGGGGTGTATATGCAATCGTGGGGGAACCTGACTACCAGCCTCCCCACATTTCACCATAAAACTTCCCGTCCGATAGTTCAGCTGAGCACTTTCTCCACCCAACTGAACGGAAGACAAGCTGTCCGGCTCTAAATAGGCTAGGCTCTTGATCGGATCCGACGGTGAAATGTCCTGAGCCTTGAGACGATCCATATTCTCTCTAAGTTCCGGCGTGTTGTGAACAATGGGGCCGCTGATTTGGAGTGATCGCGGACTAACAGCGGCAGGCTTAGTGGAATCCTTCTGCGAGTGTGTCGAGGTCGGAGTTCCACCTTGATGGTGTCCCGGCTTTTTAGGACGTCGAAGACTTCGGAAGTTGATATCCCCTCGGCGAAATCGTGTCACAGCTGTACGAAGTCGAAGACTGGCGGTGCGAATCACATTCTTACCGGGAGTAGATGCCGCGGTTGTAGTTGGTGGGGCGGAATTGGGTTTCTTGTCTGGCGAAGTGTTGAACGCGGGCACTCCGGTACCGTCGGGAACTGTGAGCAGTGCTGACGGCTTGACGGGTTTTGAGTTCTTGCCATGTGTGTTGTTATTGAGCGATGGTGTTTCCCTAATGTTGGCGATGTCTGACGGCTCCAGTTCCACCCGCGACCATCGACGCGTCTGCAGCTCGTAGGTCCATCTGTCGCTAAGAGCACAGTCCCCTTCGTCGTCATCCTCGTCCGACTCGGGCTTCTGCGCAGAGGAGAAACATTTCATTATTATTTACGGAGTTTAACACTGCGCACAGAGGACCACATTCCTCCTTAGAACTGTGTTGCTCTGGCAGAACACCGGTCAATAATGTTATAAAACTGGCACTAATCGACGTTGTAATGAATGAAAAAACTATATTGGAGATATAAAATATTTATCATTCGGAGTAAGATAGGTTACAATCGACTTATGTCAATAGGTCATGACAACAATCATTGCGTACATTTAGAACAGTACTAAAGGTTGTACAAAACACTAAGAATGTATACATTCGCAAAGCAAACGTCACTAAGCTTTTCAAGGCTTTATTTAAATGTTATATTTTCAGAGTGAGTATCGAAGTCTAACTGTCAATAAATTTCATCAGCTGTAGTATTAGACTCTCTAAACAGTCAAGGAGGATGGTTGACAGTTTATGAAAGTTTTATTTACTGACTTGCAGTTTTACTCCCTATAAACCAATGTGTGCTTAGGGAGGAAAGGGGAGAAGCATGTGTCCTGGCTTACTGACATTAGCACCAACAAATAAAACTTATCAATTATAGTATTAAACACAAATCGGGTCATACACATATTTAGTTTGTACATTAAATTGTTGAGGGACAATTATTCCTTTCTCTATTAGGAACGGAAATGGCTAAGAGGTTAAGACGATGGTTCATGTATGTATGCCTATAGTATTATTTCGGAGCAGGTTCGAGCTCATCTCAGACTCTATAGTTATCGGCTAGCAGCAGTATTAGTCGAAATTTAGAAATCCTCTAAGCTAATGGATTTGTTTGTCATGATATACTAATCTTTCATATATATATTATTATATTTGAATCATTATGCATTTAAAAATAAAATAAATATTTATTCACATTATCTTTGTAATAAAGGCTGTATTAAAAATAATATAATAGTTAAATGGTGTTAGTGTTTCTCCTTCAAAATTGTTATATTAAAATATATATTTCAGAATTAGGTAACCGTTCTAAACAGAAAAGTTTCACTCAATTAAATAAAACATTAATTTCGTTATAAAAAAATAACGTTTTGTTAGAAACACATTTTTATACAATAAACTTAAACAGAAGTTAAAAGTCAAAAACATAAATGCCGATGAAAATATTGAAAATAAAATTTTCTTAAAAAATATAGGAAGCATTTTTTGTGAATATAAAAACTAATATTTTCTACAAAACCACAAAAGAATAAAGATTGTTTTTGTAGACATTTGTACACTATGTTGAATATGTTTAAAAAACAAAACATCGTTCATCTTCGGATATAATATCCTTTTTATAAATTCAGTCATGCTTTTATAAACGTTAAGAATGCGAATCATTCTTATAAAAGCTAGTATGGTACACTTCATTATAATACACAAATAAAAGACATTAACAATTAATAATAATTTTATACTTTAATTATGATATTTGTAAAAGATATATTATCTGCAACATTATTTAATAAAATAATTTTGAATTATAATAAATTCGACCATAAATATGCATTTACCTGTTCTTCGGAAGATTTAAAAGTTTCCAGTGAAGTTTGATCTAATCCGGTGGAATTATTCAAGATTTCCAATCGTCTAAATGGTAGAAATAGTGCAAAGGACAACAACTTTAAACAAAAGAAAGCTGGTCTTCATACTGATTGATATAACTAATAGTAACTAATCAATGTGGCATATAAGATAAATAAAATAAAAAACAGTACCAAAAAGTCTACCTTTTTCAATCACAATGATTTTTACGTATAGGTAGAAATCAATGTTATTTAAAAATATAGAAATCACTAATAGGTATTTGAGGCCATACAATAACCTTCCAGATTCCATAACTGTGAGCTAAATGTTGAAAACATGCAATCTTTCTCCTCTTTATTTATCCCGTTTAGCCGATGTATAACTTGTGGTTTAATTGGTGTGTTAATATTTTTGAGATTCCAACAAATTAATATACATATCAATTAATGTGAGATAACTATTAATTGAATAAAAATATATTTTAAAATAATGTATTCGGTTTCCTATTATATGTGTGTGAATAATTCGAACATAATTATATTTTCAAAAATTAGATGATAAATAAGTATCCAGTTAGCTTAACATTAAAACAAACAGAATTAAAAAAATGCAAATATATATATATATAATCTGTTAAATTAAGCAAGATACAGTATATCCAATAAATGCTAATTAAATGTTATCGAAAGGAACAACAATCTAATTCACAATTGTTTTAAATTTTTTGAATAAAATAAAATATCACCATACATAACCACAACATACATTAAACACCATGTGGTCCCTTTTATTGACCAGTTTTTTACGATATGTTGTTCAATTGCTTGACTTTATTTACAGTTTTGTCTTTTCCCTTGCAGTTGGAAACTTTACTAAAAGACATTAATATAGACACTAATTATATTATTACTAATTATAACAATAACAATAGACAATATAGGCACAAACATTTATTGTGTGAATCCGTAATCATATAAAAATATTTTATGTTTTAATCTATTAATGCAAATATAATTTAACATTCATTCAGGTGTATGATTAGTATTAATATATAATGTAAAATAATTACAATAGCCTACATATTATTACGTTACATTATGTTGCCTTACATTTATTTACGTATACCTTATAAGGTATATTATTATTTTGTGAGCTTAACATGGATTTTAATAACCTTAATGGTCAAAAGTTAAAAGTTATAATTGCATCTAGTATTATTAAATCCTTAATAAAACACAAATATATATATATTTTACATCTAATTTATGTTTAAATTTAAATGATAAATATTTTTCTTAAATATGTGTGATGTAGTTATATATTGGCAAATATCTTAACTTTAGCTGTAACTTACCGAAATAAAGCTCTCAAATAGTCTTCATCAAGAAAATTATGATCTTCACGAACCGATTCAATATCAATGGGGAATTGTTTGTCTATAAAAGTAATGTCATGATTAAGGAGAAAATAGGAAATGATTTTTTTAAATAATTACGGCCATCAAAATTGATGTTGATATAGTTGAAAAACGTTCGATTCATAGAGTGGGATAAACAAAAATTTTCATTGTGCGTACATGTTTTAATTAAATAATTAATATTAAAAATTTCTATTAGATAAATCTATTAAAAATTAATAAAATTTCCATTATTAAAAAGTCCATTCACTACGTACAAATTATAAACACATATTATTAACAAATTTCCCACAGTTATTTTTAAAATGTTTGACTGACGAAACATAGCAGATTAATTTATCGAATTACGCAATTAAGAACATTATATTATTACAATTTTATAAAAAACATAATTTAGAGGCAAAAGATGTATAGATGTATTAAAATGGCAAAAATATAAAATATATCTGAAATAAACTACCAGGTTTTAGTAACAATAACGTCATTGTTTTCTTTTGCCATTCACATTCAACGTTTCTAATGGTTCGTGTTATAGACGCACAATTATATGAAAATGATAACAGAAACGATTTTATAATAAAAAATAAATAAAACAAAAACATGATCATGATCATGAACACATTGAACTTTGTACATCATATAAGCATGTAGTATTTTTTGTGGAAAACTACTTCAACCAAAAAAATAATCTTTAATTAATTCAGCGCTAAATATATGGCTCAATTTCAATTCTACATAATTTTAAAAAAATGTACTTCTAACATATTTTTTATTGCTTATCATTAAATTACTTCAATCGTAAATATTACTTTTTAATGATATACTGCAAACAATATATTTTTTGTTGTTATTATGCATTTTAGAAATCAATTTCTATAAAAATAAATTCTAGAATGTATAGTACGAAAAAAAGCTAAAATTACACACAAACTCCTTTTTTAATCATATAATATCGAATTCATTTTTACAACGTACCCTCGTACATCTGAGCGTATTGCGGAAACCCTGTCGCTTTGAGCCACTTGCACGCCGAATCTACGTCATAGTCATCTGTTGAGAGGGAAAGGAGAGAACATCAAACATGTAAATAACACACTCCCTCAATAATTCATATAATTATGAAAAAAATCTATTCGAAATATTGCATGAATATTTGATGTGAGAAAAGCATGTTAAGCTAATTCAAATAATTTTGACTTAAAATTTTGTTCCATGCATTTTGATTAAATAATTTTTTAGAGATATCATATTATATATAAAATGAAATATATCCAATAATAATTACAAAAATAAGAATGTATGTTATCATAATATTATAGTTAATATAACCATTACTATTACCATGATTATTAATATATATTATTAAATAATATTATTCATATAATTAATAAAATAATTGTATTTGGTTGTTTCGATTACCTATATTGATCACAAATCATTTGTAATCTCTTTAGGTGATTGAAAATATTTTAAATATATTTGTTATAACACAATTTTATTCGAATTTATATATTTAACAAAAAGATGTTGAGTGCGTTGCAACATTAGATACATCGTTAATTTAAATAAATAAATAAATGTAAACTTTATTCATTGATAATGTTACAGTGAAGTAGAATGGCGTAAAATAATAACTCAATCAAGACAGTAACATTTAAGTAACTCTTTCATACTGGAATAAAATAAGAAACAAAAAACTATGAACTGTGACAACTCGGAGCAGACTTTGTCACGTAATGTTTCAATTAATTTATATGTGTGGAAATAATTTGATATTTAATGCAAGAGATGACAATTTTACTTCATACTTAAAGTATAATAGATATATAGTTTGGATGTGTGTACGCAAACTACATATCTTTCACAATGTAAAAAGAATGAAATTATATTAAAATTTTAGGACAAACAAAATGATCAAAGACAATTCTAATACAAATAACAAATTGAAATACGTCAAAATACAAACAAAATGAAAATACGTAATAGAAAAACCACTATATTAAAAAAAACGGAAACGAATTAAGTGTTAAAAACATGACAAACTTTATATTCAGAAATTAAATTAATTCTTTTTGGTGAGAGATGTTCGGCGTCATATATTAACTTAGCTAAACAAAATATATTAAAATGTGTATTATACATTGTAATGTAATACAACTATTTATATAAAAAGGAATAATTTTATATAAATGAAAGAAAACTTATCTGAGATTTGTACTGTTTTATCACCTTATCTTATGTAAATCTTAACTACTACTATTACATCTTATCTGTTCAAATTCCTCAGTGGATAGAATCAATCAATCAATACAATACTTTGGTTGACGTCAATTTTGCGGTCTATATATTAATATAGGTTGAAACAGTCTAAAATGATATACGAAAGGAAACAAAATGATGCACTGGCATTGACAACATTTCCAGTGTCTATTTCGACCCTAACTACAACAAAAAAACTTGACTGTTATGGCGACCGTATCATAATGCGTAGACTATCCCAGCGTATAGCAACACCCGTTCTTGTATTTAAAAGCGTACTACTTCTCTGTGACTATTCTTTAAAATGTACAGAGCAAGGGTGTGTGTACAGAAATAGCTATAACAATTCATTAAAACACGTCACATTCAAGGTATAGTAACAAAATATTTAAGAAAACAATTAAGAACATTATTTATTTTCAGATATTGTTCATATTTGGATGTTGATAAAACAGTAGAGCTAAGATGTTTAATCATAAAGACAATAAAGGTGAAGCAACTAAATGAAGGGAGGCTGAAACTATAATAGATTCCTTCAACATTGCTGCTGGATAGAATGAAGGTAAACATGAAAATATATAGAAAAGGATCCTGATATCCAATTAAAAAAAACAATTTAATCAGATATTTCCTCAAAGCTTAAATTGACGGGTATTTTAATTTTTTTTATGTTTCTATTTTCAATTAATTATGTTGGTCACAAAACATTCAATCAAAAAAGAATTATCGAATAATTCTACAATAAAACATACAAAATTGCCTGATTTGTGTTTTACCATCGTCATTATATGAATAAACAATTTATAAATTTAATGCGATTATGTAAAAAGTAATGACAGAAAATGTTATTTAAAATTATTACAAAAAAAAATAAGTTTTTTAATTTTAAACATGAATTTTTTGACAATAAACGAAAAATTCATAAATAGGTAGGTTTTTTCCCTTATTTTTCAGGAGATCTAACCGAAATATAAAAAAATGAATTATTTTTTGAAAACGGTTATATTACAATATACATCAACCTCCTGATGGCATTACATTTAAGTTTTTAATAGTCAAAATAATGACACTAATAATTATCGACAGACTTATGCACTGCTCTTATACGTTTACATATAAGTCATAGCCTAATTATTAAAATTACAATTTATTTATAACATGTATCCGGAAGGTAGTAATATCCTATTACTATATTAATTTAGCAAACAAACTATTTCCAGTTATTAATTATATATCAATTCCTTATATTAATATGATTAACTATCATATTAAGAAAAACGGGCATCGAATTAATTGGTATGTAAATAATAAATATATATAATGTATCTGCTGGAAAGATAAAAAATGGAACTAAAAAAAATAGTTTAAACAAATATAAGCCAATTATAAATACCTACCACGTTTGTAAATATTTTTATTGTTTGTACAATATATTAACCGTATTCATTATTTTGATAGTTTGATGAGTAACTTATGAAAATGGTTTAACAAAAAAAATTAAACATTTAATATGATGTTAAAACCAGTCATCGACATTAACAATTTCTCTTTAAATAGTTATATAGATTTCCAAATATGTGCATTATAAACATGAATTTGCAGGTATAAAATAAATTAATTTTTAAACATTTATAAAGATGAATTATTGGGAAAATGTTTAATAACATATCAGATATATTAATACATCTAACCATTCTGTAGAAATTTCTTGTACTTTGATATATAAAATTTTTCCAGCTAGATTTAGTGTTAGATATATATATGTGATATTACAACGATTTGTGGCGTTAAATATATAGACTAGCTAAAATCTACGTATTGTATGATGTTTGTATTCCGCGAGCCAAAGGCAAGTTTATACAGTTTACAATAAGTAGATTCAGCATGTATCTCAAAATAAAATCAGTGTATTTATACCATATATCTAACATTAAAGATGCCCGGAGAATTTAATATATGAAGGTAAATTCTACCCAGAAAATTTAATATATCGTAGATTCCGAATTTAGAATATTGATTTTAAAATAAATCGATACATTAGATTATCATTAGTGAACTCACTTCTGATATAAGATAGATCTCAACAGAATGGATATATATATTGTATATACCTATATATATGTATGTATAGTAATTATACTGATTAATATTGGAGATGCATGCTGATTCTACTTATTGTAAAATGTATTGTAAATGCTCGTAAAATGCAAACATTGTGCAGATGGTAATAATGTGTCTTCTCAAATCGATATATAAATATCAATATATTATATAAATCAACTAAAAAAACGAGTGGAAAAGGAAAGCCAGACTATTCCATTTTTTAAGCAATACTATTCACATATATATTCCACAATAAGTTTTCTTTAAAACAACAGATCAAAATTAAATATAAAAAATATATTATGTCAAAATGGTTTAACACAAAATTTAAAAAAAAATTAAATGCAACAATCATAAAAAGAATTTTCACTGTAATCACAAATTGACCATAATTTTACTAGACTATAGTATGTCTAATATATTAAGTCACATATTCATATAAAGAACGAAACGTTGTGCAGGCACAAACTTAATGTTTTACTCTATAACCACAAATGGCCTTATACTTTCTGATTTATGGACTAGTTTAATTTTTTTTTGGTTAGAATCCAGTAAATATTTTAAGATATATATATAATACGTCGATGCGACAAGTTTCTGTCTGATACAATGTTTCATTTTCTGGTCAGTGAATAATTTTTTGCTAGATCATGCGATAAAAGTTACCAAAATTGTAAATGTCATAAATAATATATTTATTATAATATGCTTAAAAATATATATTTAATGTATTCATAGTTTTAAAATAAGCAATCAATAAAATCAAATCAATAAGTTAAATTAAA
Organism: Coelogynopora nodosa; assembly: GCA_034780555.1. Lineage (NCBI taxonomy): Eukaryota > Metazoa > Platyhelminthes > Proseriata > Coelogynoporidae > Coelogynopora > Coelogynopora nodosa. The sequence continues at coordinate 18,520 of JAUZND010026338.1, forward strand.
ACAATACATTTTAATAAAATTATAAAAAAGAATAAAAGTCTATATTTGTATTACAAAAGGTGGTCAAGTATAATTTATGGCATTAGAAATTGATACTATTTTAAAGTTATATTAACATGAAAACTCAAATATTATTTTTAATCTTTTACTATTGTATCGCATATCCACAATAACATCAATTCTTTAAATAAGAAAAGTTTGTACATATCGTTTGTCATGTTGCATACAGTCGACAGTTAATGAACCCAGCTCATATTGTACATGTAGGCCTATAGGTTTACTCATTTATAAAATTTACCTGGTTTTAAGTTGTATTGTTTCAATCATGCTTAAGGGAACGAAATGATAATGCAAATCTAATAGACCATGAAATAGTAACTACAAGAGGTATGTGTTGTTGTATGTAGGTATTAGATGTACTGATTTATGAACAGATTTTTGTCGTTTTATGTTTAATCATAACGTGATGCTAAATAAGAATATGTTTATTGGGTGAGACAGATTTATAAAGTCGCACATACTCATAAATGTATTGATATCTCGTTCTCTGAATAGTGTGAAATATTGCAGTTAAAAAAGACACCAACTTATATATGAAGAATATATGTATATACTAAACGAAAACTCATGAGATTATTATTAGACTATGGTTTCTTTAGTTTGCTTATCTGAAATACAATTATATTCGAAAAAACTGAGTGATAAGATAATATTAAATCGGTTTGCGTTGTTGTTAACGATCAATTACAAAGCTAAAATAAATATACGTTCTTACTTTTCTGAGTCTAATTTTATTTAGAAACAGAAAATGCGTCTTTTAACACAAAACTACTGTATTCATATTACAAATTACACAAACGTCTTATTGGTTTTCGATCTATTGCAAATACATATATAGGCCTATGCATATTATGTATCATTGTTCTATACATATAAAAATAACTATTAAAACTGTTGGAAACTCATAGAATCCATTTTTTCATATCGTAGTCTGTCTGATTGCTTACATTTTTTAACTAAGAATTATATTATTCTGAAGTACCTTAACTGACACCGAATTAAAACAAATATTGATAGAAAAAGACAACTTTTAAAATCGATAATTCGTATTATTCTCATTCGGAGTATTTTGGTTATAATTCAAACACAAGCTCATTTAAGTAGAAAAGTCGAAGCATACTATATAATACTACAAACGACACCGGAGTTCTAGTAGACCTAATCACAGGAGTTGGTCGGTGTATATGTTGGCATATATAGCTGCAGACGCGAATATTAGCTGAAACCAACAGGCAACAAACAAGTTTAAAGTTGAAATGGGGGTGAATAGTGGTAATCTTGATATAGTCACCCCTCAACATATATTGTACACACAACGGGGAACAGGGAACAAATTGACTCGGGTTATTAAAAAAGAATTCAATTGACAACTTTGGTTCAATTATAATATACAGTGACTATAAAATTGCTTGCGGGAATATGTCTTGATATAAAATGTGTAGAATTATTACTTACTTTTTAAGTTAAATAAAAATTCACAGATTCAATTAATTATTCTTTACTTTGTAAAACTGTGAAATTATAAGATATTCCTAGTTCATAACAAAACACTGAGACATGTTAAAATAAATAACTTGACTAAATAACCGATTTTTTAATTACAAAATTATATTTAGACTGTTATTTTCACCTTTAATACTTTTTTAATTTGCTCATGTTTGTTGTTTCATAAGTGAAATATATCTGTTTATAAAAGATTATCTCAATTTTATATTTAATTTCATAGAAATGGCATTAGTTTAAGATTATGCTAAGGAATATTGAAATATTGTGATAATTATCTAAGTTATTTCTTATAGTTGTTCGTATTTTCGCAAAACTTTTTAGAATATTGATTATAATTATAGCATGTTATAGTTTAGGCCTACATGTGATGACATACACACAATATGAACTTTGTACTTTAGAGAGGTACATAACATTCTGATTAGAGTTTCTGGATTGCACACAAAGAAAGGCTCTTTTCTCTCTGAACATAAACGGCACCTATATATGTACTTAGGTATCTATATTATACATCTGCTCAAATTTAGCCTAAAACTAGGGCCAAACCAATGATTCATTCATTATTTTGTCTCGCGCTAAGTTAAGGTCATGTTTGTCAAGAAATAATACGGATGTTATACAAACAGGACCAGCATTGATTATACTGCAGTCGTGTCGAAAAATGTTTCATGAGCCATAAATTGTTTGGAATTTTTGTCAAAAAAATGCGTATGAATCGATTACACCCGTAAAATGCCAATATAAATCCAATATTAAAAGAAACAAGCCTCAATTGCATCCTGGATAAAAAATAAATATTATAAAAAATTACTAAATCATTTATCGGGTAAACGAAGCCCATCTCTAGCCAATGAGATACTTTTTTTACCATTTTATTGTTGTTCAAGTAATATATTCAATCAATTAAAAAAAAATAATTGCTATATTTGTGTACTAATTGATTTGGCGTGTCCTTGGTTTCGATATTTCTCATCTTTTCTCAGGTTTGATTAGACATATTTCATGTCTGTAAGCTATATTAAGATTTTAACCATTTTTTTTATTGATGGAGTTCGTCCATTCCGGAGCTTGTTTTTGCCTGTTTATTATTAATCAATTTTATATTTATCAATGCAATTTTTGTTGTACTTTGTCAATGACATGTCAATATTCCTTATTGTAATATTCTCGTCGGGTTAGAGTGAAGTGTTCAACAGAATATTTTTAACTTAATATGTCTCCTCACATTACAATTAATAAATACAATTTCGACTTTCGTTTACTTAAATACTAATTATTGATTTATAGAACGCATTTAATTAAAGAAATTTAAACTTTCACGCAATTAATAAAATGGAGTTGTAGCAAGCTTAGTTTAAATATTATAAGGATGAGATCGATAAAAAATTCTACTCTAAATATTAAATTCATTAGGAATATTTTGAATAATTAATGAGTTCAGATTTACAAATTCATAGTATTACATATTATGTTTTCAAAATTTGTTTGCACCTAACAGATTTGTTTGAAAAAAGTTTTCATTAAAATTCACCAAAATAACTTATGGTTCTAGAATCTAAATTCATATTCACTAAAAGCAGTTTTAATGTTATATTAAAAGCCATATAATTGATTTGTTATAAATGTTAGTGTAAAATAAATTGTAATGTTTTAATTAAAAAATAATTGTAATGTAATACGAAATATACGAAAAATATAAAATGACGGATTTAACTGACAGAGAAATATTTCTTGAAGCTCCAAAAACCTTTTGTAACATTTGAATAGTAACAATTATACAATTTATTGTATTCCGATGTTTCAATCAAGAAGAAATCAATCAGAACAAATGCAATACTCGATTGTTATCTGCAACTATTTTGGAAGTATAGCAACACTTTTATTGATCAGACTGTAATCACATTATTCTGTGTTAAATTGACTGTTTCTATACCTGCTTTGCGAATTTTATGTCTATGAACCAGATATCAAATATAACAGTTTTTAGACAAACTTTGATAGTAACGGTTAGTTGTTGGACACTATACGTAAATTAACTACAAACCATACACTTTTTACTATGCTTTCATAATTTATTATTAACTTAATATAGAATACTATTCTACCCAACCTTCTTACCTGTACAAATAAGCGTTTGAAAATGCTGACTTTCCAAAGACAAACTGTCCATTTCATCAATATCTTCCGGAATGTCATGCATATCATCCATGATACTGCACATGTTGCAGCTGAAAATTCGATAAGAACTTTTCAAAAGACGAAAAACGATGCCACAGAATCTTGACAAACCCAACTGAAATAATTCCGTTGACTGTTATTGTTCGCAACAAGAGGACAGTCAGTTCTCCACTGTAGATTTGTTTAAGTTACCCTTAAATCAGGGTATTTGAGGACGTGTACTAGTCATCCACAGCAGCATTTTGACTAGAAAATAGTGTCGAACTTTTAGTGTGAAAAGTCTTTGACTGTGAATCTCACTATTAGTGATTTATGTGATGTGTGCCTTAAGTCGTCGATTCTACCAGAGTGTTACTGCTTGTCTCTCTGTATACGTAGTACTCAAATGTACAAACGGTGTACACATTGGACTCAGCGTATTACCCTCCGGCACAAAAGGTAGTAAGCAGGAAAGTTGTGAATAGTATACAGTAGACTATACCTATAGCAGCGCAATATATTACTAATATTGCAGAGGTTTCTCTTAATTGTTTACAATTGACGTGGCCACAGGGTAAGTTACAGGCTTATTATAATCGTGTGTTCGCGCATGCAATTTAAGCATGCATTTGTCTCACGATGTTTCAAGATCCGATCCGGTTATACGATTTTTTTCTTTTCTTCAAAGTAAAATTTGAACGTGAACGAAGTTGAAATTTGAGCCACACAATGATAAATATTGGTCATTTAAGTAAACTCGTAGTCAAATAGTGAACGAAAAATTAATATGTAATCAGAATACTAGAATCAATGTTGGTCAATGCGTAGCCTATTCATTTATGTTTACAGGCTTCAACTTGTGTGCGCCAGACTTGCTCGTCACCTTTGCCTGCTTGGGGCACTGAGAAATTATGGATGAACCAATGCAGGTAGATTTGATATATAATTACTGTTTACGCGAGTTGGACATAACCGTGTCTCTTCGCCTGCTCAACATCTTTATCTTTCTCTCCTTCAGTTTCTTGCTCTTTCTGACATGAGCTTGGTTTAAACAAAGGATGTTCTATAACGGATCAGAATCCTAGATTGTGATTGGTCAATTGATCACCCGGTTTTCTCAAACAAGGAGAATCTTGTCACCTTAACTCCCCGGAGCTTACATTGAGTGTTGAGAATAGACAGAAAATCGATCAATATAAATTGCTCAGCTGACTGACACGTTATTAAAATAAAATTATCTTCACCAAATTAAAAATCATACCGTATTGTAGTAGCTGCGCATGTCGTATCTTTTAATTATTTAATTAAGAATACAAAGTTGCATTATGAAATACATATCGAACTATATTTTCAATTAGAAAATGCTATTATTTAAAATATTATATATACAATGTAAATAAGAAAATATTAATATTCAAAAAAATATGTTTATTAAATTGTCAAAAATGTCAAAAAATGTCAAAAAAATGTCAAAAATGATGTCAATTAAAGATAAAAATAATTATTGACATTTTAATGCTATTAAAATGCTTAACACATTTAACATACCACAGATATTAACAATTTAACGACTCAATACTAAATGATTAATGAATAAAAAAGGATAAAAGCTACACTATATTATTAAAAAATTTAGTAGGTACAACTAATCATAAAATTAAAATTATTGCAGTTATATCTTTCGTGCTGGTTGTGCCGAATATTTCAACATTGTACTAGTATTTATCATTATTTATCAGTTACTAACAGTTTAAGACTGACTGAGTGGTCGAATTTAAAGCTTTTTAAGCAATTCAAAAATAATTTCTTATATAAAAAAAGAACGCAACATTATTAAATTAAGTTTATTTTTTGCTAATACGGAGCTTTTTATACTTCATGCTGTGGTTTACTAGATAACTTGATGGTTAATTGATGAAAAAATTTCTCCTAAGTAAAACACGCATACAAAATTATTTCTATGGATGTAAAAATTGAAATGACAGATAAAAAATTAAAGCCAACATAAATGAATACCCAACCAATTACCATTAAATTTTTTTGTTAAATGTTAGTTTAAAGTAGTAGAACGATAAAACAAATACATTTTAATTATAGCGGGCTATGGAACGTGTATGTATGGTCTCAGAAATGGTGGACAAGGAATATAGAAAGGTTTAAACCTCCAACATCACCCTATTTGAAATATATTAATGAAAAAGCAAAAAAATACATTGAAATGCGCTTTGGAGTACCAGAAAAATATTAACTATAAATAAAATGTAATCCGATATAAATATCATTAAAATATTTTAAATACTTAGATTTGGTTTAAATTTGGACTATATAATTAATGAAATATAGTAACATTTTACCTATATAATCTTTCAACGTAATCTTACATTATTTTAGTGTACAACTACACTCCTTTTTTGACAATTCACCTGAATAAAATATTATTTAAGTAATAGATTTACTTAATTATAGAATTATTAGTGGAGTATATTTTATCATTCGTCAAGTAGCTATTGATTTTATGTTATAAACTTGTTTTAAAATAAAAATATTGTCAGTTAATGTTTTAAACTGCAATTAATGTTTAATTTAATCTATTTTCTGCTGTGAATAAATAATGCTTTGATGAGAGCGTATGGAGATGGGACAGTTGGGTTTATACTTTTAACTGAGGGTTATGTGGAGTTCATATAAATATTAATAATTAGTTAATTTAATATAAGTAGATATGAGCTGATCTGCCATTTAAGGACGCATTTAAGAATGATTGATATATTTAGACATATTTCATTTGAATTATAGTTATTTAAGGACAATATATTCTCAATATTATTCTGATGTTATAAAAGGTTTTACATATATCACTAATAATATGAAAGTGTTCACAATCTTAAAAATTGCCGCTTGATAAAACCGCTTTATGTTGATGGTTACTACATATTGTATATTTAAATAAAAATTAATTAATCGATTCAAATCAATATTAAAAAACACGCGAGAGTAGTGTAAAGGATTTTCATAAATCTAAGAAAAGTGAGCGGCAGCAAAGATTTTTTAAAAATTGCAGGATTTTTTAAATAACGGATTATTAAGTTTCATTAGAAGGTTAAACAAATAAATAACAGAAAATGTGAATACATCTAAAAATATATCATACAACAATATTTTTATATTATCAATGCTAATAATAAAAATGACTATCTTAGTTTACAACTTTTTAATAATCTATGTACAGACATACACACATAAGGATTTTAATTGATTCAGTGCGTAAAATTAATAATTTAGAACAAAATATCTTGGCAAATGTTGTGCAACATATAGGGTAAATATACGGTCTATTTTTAAATTACAAATCTAAGTCAATTTTAACAAAAATAGAACAAAATGTCAAAAATCAATTATATTCGGAGTTACTATTTGAATAAAATAGTATAATCTAATATTTAGACTGTCCATTAATTCGAACACTATGCGAAATATCCGACAAACTATCTTATTTTTACTTAAACGCGTGATTTCTGGATATTTTTCAGAATTAAAATTGAGGGCCTTCCTAATGAAGGATTTGGATTTTGGTACTTACTTTTTTTAATTATATTTACATGACCTGTTAATTAATGGTGCATTTTGAAAATTGACACTTGTGGAAGATTTATGTAGTCGTACATATAACACTACTTATATACGAATTACGCACTATAAAATATTGAAATACCATAAAATGTCTTTAAGCGTTTCTAAATAATTTAAATGTTTATTTAAATTTTTTAATTGAGTTTAAAAATTGTTTGAATTGAATTTAATAATTCAATCCATTCTTTATTTTATGAAAAAAACACGATTATTAACAAGAAAATTACGAATTGTTGAAACGAACCAGTTTTAAGCATCTAATTAAATTTTAGGTACAATGTTAAAATATCATTATCGAGTGGTATTGATTTATCGTGCACATACGTGATAGCAATCTATGTGTAAAAGTTAATATTTGTTTTTATATTTTACATTGTATATGAATAGACAAAATATTTATCTGCAAATGCAAAAAAAATTCCATAACTGTTTTAATCCACGTCAATCATATACAATAATTTGTTTAATTTAATTGGGATAATAGTATTAGAATTAGAATAAGAATTAGAACAGCAATCTAAAATGTATAATAAAAAACATTTGTTATATATACATATTTGTCATTGCAAAAGTAATTTGTGCAGAATATATTATATATGTTTTAATTAAAATTATCTTATTATTAGATGAAGAAAACTAATTTGATAAAAATTATTCAAAAAAATCGAAGACGACCTAAAAACGAATAACCGATTATATTTCACAGGAATTTATTGAAATAATTTATTATTATAACATTATAATTGAAATTTATAAGAAATATATTTAAATATTACCGTTGTCCTATATCTAATTAATTTCATATTTAAAGGCTAGTTAGACATTGATTTATTATTATGTACACATTATACAGTATATATATATACATATCGTAGCTATGAAGTGATAATTACATTTAATTAAGTTACTGCGACTTATACAACTTTTACTTTTAATTTACATATATTTTTAAGGTGTCTAATGCTAACATACCTTAATCTATGCTGTATAATTTGATATCCCTAGAAATGTGACCATGTTTGTTAAGTAGTGAAATTATATATAATTATAGAATATAGCCTGTACAATATACAGTTAGAAACATAAAAATATAAATAAACTAAATCAAACTGAACCGATTACACTTTAAGAAGGTTACGTAAAACTATTCCCACAGGATTTATTGTATTATGAAAGAACACTTTTTTCTGTGCTCTAGTTATTTTGAAATGGTAAAAAGAAAGCTTCTCCGAATCAATAATCACTACAATTACTAAACTGAAGTTATATTAATCACATTTTCCTACTGCATCTGCCAAAACTTTGAAAAGGGGATTGAAATTCTTTATTTCCAAACTCTTAATTTTTCATATGGTAAAAAATTGATATGTAATAGTTTCCGGATAGACATGTTATTTCTGTTTAAGACAAATGTCACCATAATAAGCCATAGAATAATATACAGATAATATATTTCGATTTATTGCCGTTGAAAATAGATTCATTATAATTTAAACATGGAACAAAGTGTGTTAAAGCAATACAATAAATCAGACAATAACCGTTTACCTTTTTATAATGTTAATATTGTATTTTAAACCGGTTATCTCTTTTATTTGAAATGAATATATAGTAGTATAATATTAAAATTGTATTATATAAAATTTTAAAAAACAAAACTTATACTGCTGCATAAAAAATCATCTTTAGCTTTTTAACGTGATACCACATTTTAAAATGTATTACATAGATCAAAGACACCAGTCAGATACTTTTAAAATAGGCGTAGAAAGAACTTTTACGGAGGATAAATAAACATTTTTAATAATTAAAATTTGAAAATACATTTTTAAATTGACATAATCGCACAATGAAGCCAATAATTAATTTTTGTTTGAGAATATTTGAATGATTATTTTTTTGAAAATATTATCATTCTTAAAATAATTGGGAAAATTGTGAAATATATAATTTATAATAAATGAATTTCCATGTAATAAGCAAATAATATTTTTTTGAAATTTTCGAGTAACAAATTCTAAATTACGTTTTTATTATTTAGTGTTATATAATAATTCGTGCAAAATTTCGAACAATAACATTTATTAAAAAACAAATATTACAAAAATAGCGAATTTGTTGACCGAATAGATTTTTGAACAATATTATAGTTAATAATAAAATAATTAATACAATAAATTAATAAAAAAGATTCAGCGTGAAGTCTATAAAATAGATTAGTTATGGTTAATATTTAAACTGCTTCAATTTGTAGCTACTATAAGTTGTATGAGTAATATAGGCAGAATGTTATTAATATTGATAAATAAAATATAATTTATGGTTGTCTAAAAAACAGTATAACATTTAGCTACAAATTTTTTTATTTTTAAAATAATTTTAAAAAACAATTTCGACAAAATAAGTCATTATCAAGTTTATTTATAATTTGGCAAAATTTCCCGCATGGTTTTTGCATAATAATAAGTAAGTAATAAAATAAAACGTAAAATTAATGTAACATAACTTTTTTAATTAAAATCAGTTTAATATGAATACATAAATAAATAGATTTATAAACGAAAATTGAAAAAATATGAAATATACGTGAACAACAAATTAAAATGTTATAAACTAGTTTATTTAAGGATTAAAAATAACATTGTAATCATTATTTGTTTAAACGGTTAAGTTTACACAAGTTTTTAATTAAAAAAATAATTTGTTGTAAATATATATTTATGTAATAGTAATAACACTTTTTTTTAATTAAAAATAATTTGATTTAATTAATCAGCATATTCATAAATAATTAAATTTAATTTATAACGATCTTAATAAATAAAGAAATGTAATAAACCAAAGAAAAACATATAATGATGTTATCGCATAAAACTGGAATATGGATTTATTATTTAAAGTTTGCTTAATATCGATCTCTGATCATTTAAATAATATTTTATTTAGAGAAACGATATGGTTTCAATTACAAGATTACATTATTAACATTAATGTAAGTTCATGCCTTTGTAAAATAACAGATCTATGCTAAGTCTAATTGAAAATAATTGAAAACTAGTAAATTTTTATTAATTATAATTATAAGTATTATAATTATATAAGTAGTATAATTATATAATTAATAAGTAAATTATTAATTCCTCTTCTTTGCCTTTTGTATATATTTTTTATTGGTTTTCTTTGTTATATAGTTACCCTTTATTTTGATTTATATTTTATTATTTCTGATTTATTTCTTTTCTTTCTATCTGGTGAGCTGATTTAGCCTGATGGTTCCAATCAATTTTATTTATTTTAAACCAGTAAAATTCACAAACATAAATTGATATTGTAATAATTTTCTATTTAGTGTTATATTGTTAAGTATCATATGTTCAAAAATGTAGGTGATGTTTTCAAAACTAAAAATATAGTTTTAGCAAATAAAGATAATGTATTATTTTTTTAATTTATAACAATTGTACTTAGTGACAAAAATATATAGTTATGCAACTATTGAGATTATTCTTCTATTTATTCACTTTAATAATAATAATTTAATAATAATTCAATAATTTAATAATACATTAAATATAATAAATAAAGTGTGCTATGTATGGTAAATTTCATGTTATCTGTAAAAATATATTTTCAAACTGTTTCGAGTAATTAAAATTTAAGTTTTTTTGAGAACTACCTATCTTTACAAATGACAATTTTTATACTGAGTAAAAGACGTTATACAGTTGTGCATTATAACTGTTTGAAATCACGTATTATATATATCATAATTTATATTTTAAATTATTTTATCGGTTTTTCATTTACATTTTAAAAGTACTTACAGTGAATTCTGTACAATAAAAAATGTCAATTCGAATTTGATTTGTACTAATTACAATATAAGTCTCCGATTCCATTAGTATTTCAGTGGTAAAGGCGAACTCGAATTGAGCTCGAATGGACAACTCAAATTCGAACTCGATAGTGTCGCATCGAATTATTATGGGTTTAATTTTTAAACTCTATTCGAGCTTAATTCGAGTTCGATGTTAGGTTCATTTTTAAATAAAAATCTAAATCCCAATAAAAGCATAAACATTATTCAATTAAAAAATTGTCATACAAAAATATATAATTATTTTCTCGAAAAATTGATCAGGTACTATACAAATTTGAAAATATTTCAAATTTATCCTTAGTCAGATTAAATCAGTAGCTTATCCCGTTCACACTGAGATATCATCCGGATTTACGCCGTGTTCATTCTGTGTTGATGTAACCGTATTTATTAATTATTTCAAATTGTTTTAAACATTGATTTAAACCCAGAACCTACAGATTTAAATATATACTATGTTTCTCTGCCAATTGAGCTACAAAAAACCCTATATTAAAAAAGAGGGAAATACCTCAAACAATGATAATTGAAACCAATAAAATATTAATCAATATAGTATATATTATGTAATATACATTTTATAGATTACATATAATTTGTACACAATATATATGGAAAATCAGGAAAATATATGCTAAAGAAACATTTGAACCCAACATAAAAATTACATGGAATAATTCATCTAAAGGCTTCGAATGAAATAAGTTAATGTTTGCATATTTAGAATTCAATAAGCATCCTATTTTTAAAATAAAAATAATCGCTTTTCCGCAGATACAAAAATTTATTACAAAGTGAAGACATGCATAACTGCCAACGCATACCATTGTCAGTAATAAAAAGGAAAAATTAAAAATTTAACTATTAAAACTTATAGCAAAGCACTTAAACGGAATTTTTTGAACGCTGTATAACGAATAGCTATCAGTGAAATAACAAAGTTCGTTTTAAAACTGCAGTGAAACCAATATCTTATTTTTTGTGTTTTAGATCTTCAGAAAAAATAATCTGGATTGAAATCAAGGTTATAAGCAAATGAATAGCAATTTTTATAAATATTTAATAAATAAAATAATAAAATATCAAATAGTAGAAAGCATTAGTATACATGACAGCTTACCAAAATATATTAAATTGCATGTGACTGGAGAATCCTTCAAATTAAAAATTAACGTTACTGGAACACGTTGTAGCATTACATATGTCTTGTTTTAATATTGTAATATATTCACAAAATTGAAATTAGTTATAATATATTATTAAGTAATATATTCGATTACCTACAATATATTCGACTATGGTTAGAAAAATTCAGTAGGAGGAATTTTAATTACGTAGCTTTCTTACAACTGGGTTTATTATTATATTATATTATATACATAATGATAATAATCGACTGATCAGTGTATAACAGGGTTGAAGTAGTAAAGTAACATCAATGTAATCCACAAACAAACGACCATGTCAGCTATAGCTATGATTTTAAAGATATACTGACGGTTTATTTTATAGATAACTAGTTATATGTTTTGTCAAATATATAAATATATTAGTATAGAAGATAACATATATTGCAAACTGATTACCTGATAAATTGTGATGATAAATATTTAATTGAAATATTATTCAAATACATTAAAGTTATATATATATATATCAATCTAACCGCATCTTAAATTCAATCCTCTTGGCAAAAGTGTTTTCATTTTTTTAATGTAATATTTCTCCCGCTCTCGTCTTTTCCGTCTATTCCATTTAGAATTGTAGCTCAAAAGTGTTATCGTGAATGACGTTTCGGAATGATCTGGAAGGTCGAAATGTCTTGACACAATAGACCTTTTTTTCTTTTTTGAACGTATCGATGACCGGTGTTCATTTATTCGTTTATACAGAGATCTTGCTGTATTTCCAATGTAACTTTTGTTGCATATTGTACAAGTAATTGCGTATATACAATTTTTAACAGAACAAAATCCATTTTTTGGCAATTCGGAAAATGTATCTACATAATCAATTACACATTTAGACGGTATGTTTAAAATCAAGCAGGTGCGACAAACTCTCTTTTCGCATTTCAAATGATTGCAATTAACAACAGAAACAACTAAACACTTAAAAGATTTAGAATAAGCCGGATACAATGAATCCAAAAAGTTTTCCATTAACATTCAATTTACAGTTTTATTTCTATTTTGTTGAAGTAATCACAGACAATTTTCGGAATTCATTCAGAATTATTAAAATTAGATGAAATACAGAAAATTATGGTGTTTTATCCAATTAATCAAAATAGTTATGCACTTTGAACTTTGAACATTTTATACACATCAATTCAATCAAAATTATGAATACTTGATAACACAGAAAAGATCCCCTCTTACAACTGTTACACTCCGTTCGATATGTATACAACCAATGTCTGAAGTATATGGAAACTTTTCTGGTTTACTATAAATAGCTATGGGTTTTCCATTCTCTGAAATTACTGATAAATTTAGTAACAATATTTTTGGTTTGGTTTATATCCAGAATAATACAGGCTATATTAAATTTATAAAAAAATAATATGTTACTAAATAAATATAGGTAGTCTGTGACGAATTTTCAGATTTATTATAATATAGCATTATTTTCGTTGAAATTTAATCCTTAAATTACTAAAATAATGCATCATAATTATATATATACTATATGATGTATGTCATAATTATATTAGTTAGATAATATTAAAATATATTAATTTTAAATGCATCTAAAATTGATAACAGTTATTTTTTCATTAAATTACACATTATATACAGAATTTTCGGAATTTAATTATTGATAATTTTAAAACTAGTTTTTAAGGCCGGCATTAAAACAAGTTGCTTAATTAAACAAACAATGTCAATTTAAAGAACGTAATAATTACTTTAAATTAATTAGAATTCTTTTATTTGCTTAGTTCAGAATTAATTTAAATGTATACGTATTTTGACAATTTTTATCAACATTCTAAAATCCCGTTTATTTGTTTTTATTAATTGCTTTGATCATTTTCAAATTTATCTTGTTTATTTTGGTTACTTTTGCATTGACGACCTTGAAAAATAGGTTAAATTTCCTTAGTATTTGTGCTCCGATTTTTCCTTAGCCTAAGTTTTTCCTCTGGATTTAAGTTACAATCGAGAAAAAACAATCTTACTTTCAGGATTTATACAACGCGATGAAACATAGTATATCACGAGAAACATAACTTGTCTTATAATAATAATAGATGTACCTATTTTGTATTTAAAATTTCATTTGTTACATTTATTTTTATTTTTTATGATCTGACTTGCTTTTTGTATTTTGTAGGCGTTTTATTTTTTACTTGTTTTGTGGTGGTTTTGAGGAATTAAATAGAATGTGATTATCTACTATTAGATTTGGATCACATTATTATATTGATCGAGATAAGTTTAATCAAAATTAAATTTTTGAAAACAATCCTTATGAACAATTTTTTTTGATGAAATTGTGTATACTTACTAAATGAGAGGTAATTAGCTATTTGAAAATTATTAACATAAAAACTTTATTTCAAGATTTTCAAATTTATAAATTTCTTGCGATATCTAAAAATGTAGTTTCCTTTTATAGTTAAAATTTTTTGATAATTCTTAAAGTTACGCGGTAAATTAGGGATTATTTAATCAATCACTAATTTAGGAAGCATGCAAGTTGCTAAAACATCATATAATTTACTATATTATACAATGTATCAAAACGGAGAAAAAATGGCCATTTATTATTATTATTAACTAGCTGGCAACAACTTGGTTCATTATTAAATGTTTTAGAAAAATTAAAATATATTACATTAAATAAATGATGTATGTCAATTGGTAATACTCCTTCAATTGGCGTATCATATTAGCACGCCCATAAACAGCCGCTTCCTGCTAATATTATCCTTTTAATAATTACCTCTTCAACATTTCTGCAATACAACATTTCGATTATGAGCAATACTCAACACTATATAGAAAATTATAATTGTACTATAATAGTCGTACACAGTATACATATTACTATACTATACTGTAGGCAATAGAGTAAGAAATACATAGAGATTTGACTCTTATATTGATCTGTTGCAGTTCAATACTATACTAACTTCTTACCCGAAAGCTTTTGTAAAATATTTATTTAAAAACTTATAGCAGTAAATTTGTTCATGTAGTATAACAGTTTTAGATATGCAAACAAAAAATTATATTTTATAGACAACTTACGCATGTTATAAGTATATGAAAATATATATTAACTCTTAAAATCAATTTAATAAACAAAAATTAACACAACAATTTTGTTACCCATTTACATTTAATTTATTATAATAAGACGATTTTCCATTGACGAAAAGTTATGACGCAATGTATATGAAATCAATGAGTCAAATTCTCTTACGCTATGCTATAGGCATTGCACAAGTATAAGATAAGTTATAAAGAATTATATCCATCGATTATCTCGCGGACAGACAGTGATCCCCCTCCTTTAATATATGTAGATTGTTATAATTAATAAAGATTTGTAGAATTCGTTCAGAAATGTTTTACTATCTAATATACTTATCATTTTACTTTCATTTATATTGATATTCATTCTTGAAATACTTTTCAAATTTATATAAATATCCAAAGAATGCCGTTATTCGTATGATTTAATTAAATATACCTACATAACTATACAAAGTAATTGAATCTGAATATAGATATTAATAGATAAATACACACCTTTCTTTTGGAAATTATCATACGGTGACCAAATCTGTGATCGCTCGCTGGATTTAGCTGATAACTGAAATATATACGATATAATAATATTATTTAATTATAAATTACTTTATAAACGCAAAATCTGTACAAAAATGAATGCTTCTATATTGATCATTATAATTATAGAGTGTCTTAATGTAGACGTAAATTTAACTAAATTAAAATTTAAAATAATATTGCTTTTAATTATAAATTGTTAATAACTTTCTCATCTGTGAATAAATTTGTTCCAATTTGTTGGAAAATATCATGAGGTCGTAGATTTTAATGTTTTGGAAATTTGAATGGTATGGGTTGTTTAATAATATATATATATAGTATTTAGAAAATGCATACGGTAACTTTAACTATAATATATTTTTTACTTCGCTTTGTTTCAAATTGTAACTTGAAATGTATTATTTATTGAAATTTACTAAAATTTAAAATACTAGCTGATTCATATAGTTGGTTTAATTTTTCCGTTATTGAGAACAAGGTTCCAATGAACCCTTGAGATTGCAATTTATATGTAAATTATATTATGTTGTAGGATCATCTGGTATAAGATCATCTGGTGTAAGATCTGGTATAGATATGTACATTTGTAAAAATATGTTGTAAGAACATCTGGTATAGGATCATCTGTAAAAATCTGGTGTCACATAACAAAATATTGAAATGGAAGTAAAAATCAACATGTATATCCGCCACAATAATCATGTACGTGAAGTTAACCAATTTAATTAATTTTAATGAAATATTATTTAAACAAAATATTTAATGCAATGAAGCATATTATTATACTTGTTATATTATATATCTAAACAAATTCACGTAACTTATGATTTAGGTGGACGGTATTCGTTTAGATTAACGCTCATTTCAATATTTTATGTGACGTAACTGAGATCATATGTGGCCTGATAACTGATTGACTGACTGACTCGGTGAAATAATTATGAGAACCATTTTTGACTATTTTTACTATTATTAAAAAATAGTATCGTAATTATATTTTTATAATGATATCGAAAAGCATCAAGAAGATATCAAATCATACTTGAATGTGAACCAATAGTGTACCTATTGTAACATATAATGTTTTACAACACGGTATGCTTGAATATATACCTAATGGTTTCTATTCAATGTGATCGACAACTATCGGTATTTTATCGGTTTAATATTTATACTGTGTAGTTAAAAAAAATCACTAAACATAATATACATTTAGCTAGGTAATGTAACATATTAATACAACTAAAATTTCATAGTTTGTAATGAGACCCCTTGATTTTATCCTTTACACTCTGACATCATGAAAATAATATCTATGTATATAATTTTTTTAAATGTTTAAATATTTTAATTCATTTTGATAATATTTCAAGTCAGTAAAATCAACAGTTCTCAATTCGAAAGTTTATTTATTTTCAAGTGAATAGTTGAAAACTGCATTTGGTCTAAATGTCTCATCTTTACGGATATATGAACTATCAGCACAATTACACCCAGGTCTGATTATCTAGCAATATTCGCTGACAACATTATTCGCCTCCATTAGTATATGAATTGGGTATACCACCATAAACAGCGTGGGAAGTGTATTATATAATATTGATGGTACACTGTGAACAACCAATGTGATCAATAAATAGGTGTGTTTGTAGCCCACCTTGTACAGTATAATATGATTATATAGCAGCCATTAATTTGGTTGTGTATAGATAGTTGTTGTGATCAATAAGTAGGCGCTGCGGTCATTACGCTGAATATGCATATACAAGGTAACAACAGTTTGTGTCATATAAACAATTGGTGTAATAGCCTAACTTATATTGGTAGTGTATGAACCACGTTGATCTATTGTGCGTATATTGTATGAGATGACCTATAGTACTATATTATTATATTATCTACACATTCATTAGAGAATTGTAACATCTAAATATGCCAACTGCTTTTACAGTAAACTATATATAATATTAAAAAATGTGGATTTAAATAAAACTCTTTTATTTTAAGGAGGCATTATTTAGATTATTTGTAATCAAAAGACGATGTTAAAATTATGGGAGAAAAATCTATTGGCTGAAACACATTATGTATATATTGTTACAAATAGTAAACTTGATTCAATTTATCTAAAAGTGATCGCTAAACCGCAGTTTAAATAAGTGTCAATTCCATAATTCAAATAATTAATTGAATCATTGTTATTTCAATTTTTTTAATTTGCAACTTTCGTTCACTCTAACGTGAGCGTAAAATGAAAATGATAGTTTGGCAGCTGAAAAATTTAGTGACGATGTATTTGTCAAAACTGATTAAACTTTTATTATTAAAATGATTTTAAAATAATTTTATATAAAATTATAATATTTAATAGTTTCAAGTTGCATTCGTTTATTATTTAATATACAGTCACGTACATGTGAATATTATATTATAAGAAATACACTAAAGTTTTTAATAGTAAGTGCCTACTTGATCAGAACTGTGGAACACGTCTCCACCAATTGTTGAACTGGAAGACATTGCATTGTTGTCTAAAGACTCCTTGTACCCAGGCAACCTTGATCCACCAGAAGAAATGTCGAAGCCAGAATCATTACCGATCTCCCGGGTCAGTATTGGATCGCTGAATTTCCGGATAAGTGGACTATTGTACTGGTGTGCGTAGTAGCGTCGATGCATTACGTCTAATAATGATCCGGACATTAGACTGAGGTCGTTCTCATTACGCCGTGGGGTGGGCGGCGTAATACTTATATTTGGCTGACGATAAGTTGGTTCAAAATTTGGAATGTTAACTGTTGTAGAAGGATTTGAAATAGGCGGTTGAGAATATTTTTGATAATTAGATTCTTGTAAACTATTCTGTCGAACAGGCATCATTGGTTTACTATCCCTACTAGACCTACACAGTTGTGATTCTACTGGGAAAATAGTTTCATAATCGTTGAATATATTATCGGTAATTTCAGTTTCTCGTACTGCAACGGGTCGAGTTTTTCTGGAAGATGAAGTGGTTTCAATATGACTTTTTGTCCTTTGAAGTAATGTTTTGTAACGGTTACCACCGACTAAAGGAGCCTCGCGAGTTTTGGGAATTGGTGGTGGTGGGGAAGTGACACTAGATGAGGTAGAGGATTTATTAGAAGATTTAGAACTTGGGTTACTTATTTCCAATGAAAGATTAGGTCTAGAAATAACTCCTGACTGCACCATTGATGATGTTTTCGTCTTGACTAACGATGTAGGATTGACTGTGATTGATGTGGAATACGTACGAGGTTTGGATACTGGAGATGCATTGTCAGTTCTTATATCAGACCAGACATAGTCTGGATGAAGTGGGTTAATTTCTTTACTTTCAGTTACACTAATTACTGTATCAAGGCTTGAGGAGAGTTTCTGTTGAAAACCTTCCCTATTTACTTTTAAAATGTCATTACTTTGCCTAACACTTTCAAAATCTTTTGATTTAAAACACGGTGCTGAATTTTGATGTGAGCTAATTTCTGAATATAGACTAGATGTCGGCAATGAAAAATGTTCTATGGAATCAGCATTATCGTTATATTTCGGCAATTCACATCTTCCTAAAGAAAACTGTCTTCTGGGATTTGTTGGGCGCATTTCAACACCAGCTGACATTTGGAGCTGAATTCCTGACGAATTTAAGCTATTATTATTTATAACATGAGCAAATGTTTTTGTCGGTTTGGGTCGAGTTGGTATACTATTCTTACATGAAGTTTTGCCTTGATCAACTGGATTAGTAGCAAATGTCACATTCTTTTTCTCCTGCAGGTTTCCAAGGCTTTGATATGTGACAAAAGCAGAACGTGGAGCTGGAGCTATTGGGGTAAAATAGGGAGAACCGACAGTATCTTCAATATGCGAAACCTCGTTCTGTTTATTGTCACCGGTGGGAACAGTTTGTTTACTATCCAAAGCATTTTGAAGTTCCTCGGTCAGATCTTTGAGAAGATCAAGGGCACTCTGTCCTTGAGGATTGATGTCTGTTGCTGATGACGACGTTTTCTGCTGCTGTCCTTCCTGATGGTGACTAAGAGTAACTCTATGAGCCCCATTTGACATGCGCTGAGTACTGGGAAAGTCACTAGCTATTACTCCAGACAACTTCTCTGTTCCGTTAACTTTGTCCGAAACATTTGTAGTCGTCGTCGATGCAAAATTTGGTTGCGATCGAAAACGTCTATTTGACAATTGAGAAGATAGCGGCAATGGTGGTTCGTCCTGCTTGCGATAGTAACCTGAAAATTGTATTCCAGGACGGTGAAATGATTCGGCCATTAATTGAATGTGTTGTTATAATAGTCGCGATGTATGACAAATGCATGAAGTCCTGTATTTTTCGATCATTTTCACGAATTTATATGAATCTCTGAAAGAGAGAAATAAAGAACATAACTTACTTTATCTCAGAAGTATTTATTACATGTACATATCAATTTTGATTAATTGTTAACATTTTCATTTAAAAAATGTACAATGCAATCGGTTTTTAAAGGAGCGAAATATATTCTCTAAATAACTAATACATATTTAATAACTAATAATTATAATATTCCAATTTTGTCATAATTAAACTTGTTTTAATTGAAAATTGTATAAGCTAATTATAATATATGATGATTTTGCAATTGCAATATTTTCAACGAAATAAATTGTTATATAGAATGTAAACTACATTTAATTAAATAATGCTAAGAGTATAGGGCATTACGCAATTAATTTAATTATAAGTAAACATTTGTTAAAATTATATTAAAAACCTTTTCCGTACTTTGTGAAATTAGTCAAATTTCATTCAATAAATGTGTACGATATTTTAAATTTTAAATTAACAAAACTTAAATAAAATATTATATAACTTGATTCATTTATAAATTTACAAAGTTAAATTTAATTAAAGCATTTATTATTTAAGTATTTAAAAATACTTTTTGGAAATTCAAAAAGACGTGTAATTTATCCTATCTCATACTGCATTATTTATATGTTATATATTTATAATTGTTATTGTTATTAAGCTGAAAACAATTTTTATTGCTATTAATATTAAAAATAACTAAATAATTGATTTGTAATATTTTTATATTATAAAGTAATGTTGATAAATGTTGGATAAACTGTTAAAAGAATGTGACTACAATCCATTAAATTTTGCATACATTTTTAAGGGCGAAGCATTTGTCATGGGCTTTGTCAATTATGTAAAATTTTATTAAATGAAATATTATATGACGGTATAAATCACAACTCTTATACCGTTGCACAGTTACTTACAAATTAAAAGATTTGATGGTTTCCTATTTCATAAAAATATAACTTTTTTTATTAATTTGAGTTGACTGATTATATATGGCTTCAAAATTTGATATTTTTTATTGTGTTACGTTCAATAAACTCCAGCTATTCCAGCTAGTTTTACACTAAAGATTTTAAAGATAATAGACTAGGAAATTCAGATCAAAAGAGCTAAAGATACGATGTCAGAAACGATAGTCAAATTGTATGAAAAGTAACAACACTGCACTGCTAGTTGGTGTTTAATAACATATTTTCTCTAAATTGAAATATACATTTAAATTATTTTGAGTTATAGCAATCACTTCCATATGGATCAATAATAGCTTGAATAAATTATAACAATAACAATATTTTTAAATTAAAATAATTATAATGTTGATGAGATGCTGTAAATCAGCATGTTTTATTTTTTGAAGTTTTAAATAAATATTACATATTTTTTGTAAATTTAAAGCTATAAAATATTTCAATATTAACATTATAATGGTTCAAAAGCTTGTCAACATTGTATACATTTTTTGATACTTCGTATTTTGATTTATACTACTTAAATTATTTAGAAAGAAATATGGATATAGACACATAATTGTGGAAATTATTAAGTAAAATAATTCGATTTGATATTATGTGTATACGGTGAAAATGATGTACCCATAATTAAAAAATAGTTTTTTTTTTTTGGGAAAAACGTATAATGAGGCCACTGTATATAGCACTAAAAAATCAATGTTGAGATATATACCAACTTATACCAAAGAGCATCTTATACCAAATTATAATGAACTTTGAAGTAAAAATATTTTCAAAAACCACGCTAAATTACTTACTGTATTAGGTAAATGTTTGGTACTTTACATAATAAAGAAGACTTAAAATAAATGGAAGTGTAAAGTTAGACCACTAATATATAAAAGCTTATACAGAAAAGAGGAGCAGGGTGTAGATACTGTCTCTAAAATTAGCACAACCTGCTGTAGTTGACATATGCCGAAATTACACCTAAATTACTGGCAACTGCCTACCTGATAACAGGGGGTATAAAGTTGGGAAATGAGACACTGAAAAGATTAGATAGCGCATATTATAATATACGTTGGTTTTGTGAATCTCGTAAAACTTGTGAAAGGAAGAGAGAGAAAGAGATTCTGGGCTTGTTCATTATATTTGGTTTTAGCAAAACCAGACGTGCAAATTGTTCTATTCGAGATACTATCTATCACTAACGTTATCGTAGACATACTAATGTCAGAATGGAGACCTTCAATCCTAAATTCATTGTGTATATAATATGACACTATACCATAATCAGAAGAATAACGTTGAGAAATGTATCATTCACAGTGAATGATACATTTTTATAAAGTGACATTTTTGGGAAAGATGTGCCCTTTTTTATAAAAACTGGCCCCCCCTTTAAAAAGTAATGCTACGGCCCTATCACTATAAACGATAAAGATGCTTGAATTATATTTAAGACATTTTGTCCAAGTAGAATTTATCCTGTTATATTTGTTACCGAATCAAGTTACTAACTGGACTTATGATATTCGAACATTTGCCCCCATAAATAAAATTATAGAGTCATATATATTTATATAATGTCTAGATTTTATGTACGTTGAAACAGATATTTACATCAGTAGTTATTTACTACTGATTTACAGATATTTACATCATTATATACTTATATATATAATATATATATATATAATAACAATAAAAACATTGAAGTGTACCTATACTCTAAAAAGAACACGTGTATAATTATTAAATGGAACAATCATTGTTTCTGTATAGGAGCAGTTACTCGAATGCCCTTTGAAGATCAGAGCATTCCACAAAAAAAGCATGATTCCATATAAGAGCGCAATTTTTTCTTAAGTAATCTTAGTAGCAGTGTACTTATTTTAAAATGTCACAGAAAATGATTTGATATATGTGTACCATTTCCCTTTAGCAATCACTCAAAAAATTATGTTGAAATGAATAAAAACTACCAATTTCTAGTTCTTAGTGTTACAAGTTGAAAATAATAAACTATAATGTACGGGTATTATTAATTGTAAACTATGTTAATAGTATATATTTAGATACATTTCATATGTCCTGCTGATGTCATCCTATTTAGGTACCTATACCTCTAATATTCTCCTGAAAGCCTAAAAATTGTCTTTCTAACGTGTTTGAAAATTCTATAATATTTACAACCCTGAAGAACAAAAATGTACGACACTTTTAATTAATATTATCTGCTCAGGCATACAAAAACTACGAGCATATTATTCAATTTTAATCATTATCTTTTCAACTTCATCCTTTGAAAATTCATGTAATGAAACTATAATTTGTTTTACTTTAAAACAAAAATATTAATACTATTATTTTAATAATGTACGTCCCAAATCTATTTTTATTTACGGTTGTGTATTATGTAATTTCCGATATAAACCATGGTTACATATATACAGAAATATAGACATATCATTCTTAGTTAACTACGCTATCAATACTCGTATATGGATTCTGTGGAAATCTGAAAATCAATAAGGGTTAATTCATTTTGCAGTGATTGAATTTCCAGTGAATAAACCAACCAGTTATTAGTATATAGTTAAATAATAATACGATTATAGGATCTACAGCAATATACATACGTGTATATAAGTAACCTATATGATATGGTATATTTATTTATCTAGTCAATAATAATATGTAGGACACTGTTCTATTAATTTAAGTTAAAATGTATGTTATTATAGAACAAGTAAAACCTATAGTTCCACTTTAAGGTTATTTGAAAGTGCTAGTATAGTATATTACAACTCACAAAAAGGTGGTTGGTATACAGGACACATCAAATGTTACGAAAAAATTGTTTTATACTTTTAAATATTATCTCTTTACATAAACAGTTCTACTGGGCGAGAATCAATTATATACATAAGTAATTATTTCTATGTATACGTTCTCACCAAAAGCTAAAATTTATTATAATAGACAGTCACGGTGTAAACATAGAGACACCTAGACTGTACAATTTTGTATATAAAATCGCATGATCTGTTAATAAATTCTCTATAAAAAAATCATGAGTTACTTCTGATGCAATATATATAGGCTATATATATCTACAAATATTCCATTAAAATTTGAAATATGTCAGAACAACGCAAAATAAAAGTGGTCTAATAAATATCTGGGGAAACTATGAATTTATAATCTAGAAATTTCAAAGCCGAATTACATTAACATGTGTGAACATATTTTATCCGTACATGGTTCCACAAACTGTACCAAGTACATATAATTATGCAGTGGTAGATATTTAGGCACTCATTGCTTTCTGTAAAATGATATTATTTCTATCAAATGTGAAAAAATGTGAACATAAACAGGCTATCTTTCAATGATGATATCTATAGAAACACGATGTGATATTTAAACCAATGTAATCTAATTTATATTTTCCCAGTTCAACTGCTCAACTGGCAAACTATTATAAAGGGTATAAGCTTATAGGTATATATAAACCAAAAACAAAACGCATTTTCAGTAAATATATCTATTTTTAGTGTACGACTTATTTTTCCAATATTTTTTAATATAAGACTTATAACATTTCCAAAAATGTATTCACTAAAAGTGATTATTTTTACACAAAAGTTTATCAACAATACTTGTAAATCAAACTAAATTTCTTCTTTTTCAATATCTATTCGACTAATTAAAAATAATCAGTGATGGAAAGAATTTAATTTTTTAAATCATCCATTCAACAAAGTTCTTAAAAACAACTCATTCATACATACGTGACAGACACAGACAGATTTGTATTCAACAACTCCTACTTTTTGAAACAAAAAACGGACGGCCGCTCTTCCTATACTATGAACAGATGAAAACACTATACTTGTTGACTTATTAAGCGTAAATTAAATAAAACCGCTTATGAAATGAAACTATTTTATTTAATAAATTCAGATTTGAAAATAATAATTATTAGAAAAATTATATAGAAACATACAGAAATGTGCAGTGTCACTGTGTAATAATAATATGTGTATCTTTTAATGTAAAATATTTGTATTACACGCATACATTGCATTGAGTCCTTGAATTATGTTATTTTATTTCAACAGCATTACTGAAAAACTAATCAATATTTACATAGACGACGAACTTTGCGGAGCTCGTTTAATTTCAAAATTGAGTTATTTTGTGAGAATATACTCTGTGGTGTATTCAAAAATATATATAGAAGTTCATAGTCAGGTAGAAGTTTTATTGGGTACCTATTGTATATACGGCCCGAAATTATTGCATATTCATTATTAATATAAGTATTCCGGATTGAAATTACATACAGTCAAGTACAAATTCTCATTTATTTATGTTAAAGGTACCAATCAGTCGGAATTCATCTGGAGATATATACACCTCAAGGTTAAATTTAATAGATCATAAATAGAGGGGTGGGAGGTAAAAATGACACATTTTGTTTTATCAGATATGAAATAAAAGTGCAAAAAGTTTACATCCATCTAAGATGAATATTTTAAAATACTAGCAGTGCTACAAGTATGAAAATCCATAGTGAGGTAATTGGTATGTAGTAATAAATATTTTTATAATAAAATTTTACGAGTATTTTTGTAACTAAAAAAGACAAAAAATATAGTTTTGAGTAAAATTTGTTTTGTCAAATTGTTAACACTACGTGTGGCTTAGATGTCAGAAACAAACAATTTTATTAATAAAAGTGTTTCGCCAAATTTTCGTCAGGTATCGAAAACCTATAAAATTATTTACTTTGTTACTTTTGGCAAATTATTATGTCAATGTTGTTAAACCAAGCTAACAATTTCCCCCCAATTATTTCGAATGTTGAAAACTTCCATGTAGCCAAAATGTTAAATTTATAAATTTATTAGTGGATTACTTATAAATTGAACTATAATATACGATTTTTATATAAACTTTAATTTACAAAGTAAACGAGGACAATAATGTTGTGAACCTAAAAATAGAGGTAAAATATTTATTTTAAATGCATTATCGTTACATCCTTTGAATCAGTTCAATGAATTTCAAATCTAAAATATAAACCGAATTGATAAGTGTTCTCCCAGTGAAACTTTCTAAATAACTATTTTCAAACTGAATAATTGCATCTAGCCTACAATTTGCTCCCAAACACAATCGCAATCGAAAATCAAAATCAAACGACTTTGTAACAATTTAAGAATGTGTGAATATATTTAAGATGAAGGAGTTAGGCCTATCCTAACTCAGTATATATAGATAAATTAAATAAATGGGTGTGAGACAAAATGTTCACCCATAAAATATATGCAACAAGGACACATCATTCCCGAGTATTTAATTTCAGTATTAATAACATTTTCAAACATATTATAAAGATATTATTATGTATAATAGATATATTTAGAAAATAGATCATTTCATAAAAATGACAATGCTTAGAAGGTTGTTTAAAAGTATTAATAAGAGGTATTAAAGAGGAATCATACAGTAAAAGTAAAGAATGCAAATGATGTAACTGATGCAAACAAGACAAACATATTAATCATATTGTTTTTCATGTATAAAAGGGTGTTCACTAACAGTAACGATATCTTTTTAGCACTTTTTTTCTTGTATTTATTATTTATATATATATATGTTATTTAGCATATATGTTTAATTGTATGTTTATATTTAGTTGAATAAAATACTGAAATAAAAAATGCTGTCACTGATCATGTAAATAAAATCAAAATATTCTAACTTTTGGGATAATACAGTTTCTATAGCATTAGATCATTATTATAGATGACTAACATTCAATAAAAAATAGAAAGGTGAATCCTGTATGTTCTTTTTAATTGTTTTATTATAAAAGTAATTGAAACATTAATAAAATTCAGGGATTTATTACATTAAACAAATAATGGCACAGTTATAATATAAAATAATTATAATGTTTAAAAAAGAACTTATATTACTAAACGATTTAAAACGTAAGGTTTGATTTTGTGCAGTTTTAGAATAAAAAATAATAAAGTATTTATGTTTCCACATTCTAAAAACATTTCAGTTATATTAAAAGTAAAATAAACCTTTTTA
Source organism: Coelogynopora nodosa (assembly GCA_034780555.1). Lineage (NCBI taxonomy): Eukaryota > Metazoa > Platyhelminthes > Proseriata > Coelogynoporidae > Coelogynopora > Coelogynopora nodosa. The sequence goes on from JAUZND010026338.1 coordinate 46,009, forward strand.
TGGTGAAGATTTATTGCATTTTTAATTAGAGATTTCCCATTCTAAAGCATATTAATTATAAATAGAGCTACTAAATGTACATATTTTCATTAATAAAGAGGATTATTTCCACAAACTAAAACTGAAATTAAATAAATACTAAATAACGATATTCTCTTATTGTACTGCAAACAGAAAATTAATCCGTTAATTGTATTCTAGCCAGACAAAGACTCAGCTATAGTCATTGTACTTATATAAAATGAAACTCACGACATTCAATATTTTAATTAAAAATCTATACAAGTTAAATTTTGTAAGATTCATAAAAGTATATATTATTATTTTAATAAATTATTTTACAATACATGTATAATGTATCCTATATGACTTATGAAAGCTACGTTATACTAACATTAAAATAATTACATATTTTAAAACTCAATGGTTCATTTTCATAATTAATTAAATAAGGCTTTGTTAACTCTTCGTACTTGGAGTACGCCAATATGTTTTCAAAGAAATTAAGTTTTTAATTGAACGATATAATGTAAGACCCTCCTTTTTTTACTCAGTGGCTAAAATACTTTTATTTAACTAAAAAATATTACAAATATAATTTCAAATATTTTACATACCAGAAAAAACGGCGTTATTATTGAACTACTTTATATCTATTGAATTTTATATTTTATTAAATATTGTAAAAAATTAATAAAATATTTTTCAAATCAATAATTTTAATTATTTTAATGTTATAGTTATATTTCTTAATATCCGGAATGTGTTTTTATGATGTTCACAAGTATGAAGTTTTAACATATTTACAGATATTCATAAATAAGCTATTAAAAATACTTCATGTGAAAATGCTTTATAGAAACACAGCCTATATAAGATAATAGTCCAATTCAATTAAGCAAACATGGCTTTAGAGTGGATAAAGATTTTTTTAAATTACATAATGTCACAACACAAAAATATCAGCAGTGAATTACGATTTAATAGTCTCGAGGCAGATTCATACATAAAATAGTATGTTACGTAGTTTTCAATCTATAGTGTCTTTAGAACCTTCAGTCTAACGTTCAGCTATCTTTTCACGCTAGAAAGAGAAATTCATAATGCATCTTACATAGAAGCATCCAGTGATGTCTGAATCTCTACAGTTCAAGGAATAGTAGCTTAAAGATATAATTATATATTGTATTATGAACTATAACATTTTAAAGCAAATTATCGTGTATATTATTATCATATTTATGATAAATAATTATTTCACTTTTATGCACTAGCCTATCTCTTTTCTTAATTCTTAAAGATCAGTAATTCGGAACAGGTACCATTGATAATAGTCATTTTGAAACTTCATTATAATAAGTAAATCTATCTTATAGCCTTCAAAAGAAAAGGTAAAATGTCAACAATAGGTTAATTATAGTTTTTAAATTGTAAATATTGATTCATCTATTGTCTCATGTGTTGTATTTTCTTCCATGTTGGTTTGATATTCGTTTGTGTTAATATTAAGCTCATTTGTAATTAGGTTTTTAAATTCATTAACAGGTAGGCCTAAATACAAGTATTAGATGAGATGGAATATAACAAACAGTGTCCATCACCTTTACTAAAGATTGTGGATAGATTATTATATATATATATAATATTACACTATTATAATATTTAAAAACACCTATAAAGTCTATTCATCGATTGACAAGACAAGGCTTCATTATTCGAATCAGTCAATCATCAGTACAGTTTTCTTACTGAAATAGAAACATATAGGTTTTAAATATAGATGCAAAAAGCTACGCAACTATTTGGCTTTGTTTTTATTCATGCTCTAATCTCGATTCAAAACTGCTTCAGTTAATAATGTTTGAATCTCATTTCATTCCAGCAATTAATTGCTTATACTATAGAATCACCCTTCAATCCAAAGTATTAAGCTACCTTTTAACAATTAGCTGATAAAACTGAATAGACAGCATAATATATACTGAAGCTAGTTTCAAAGAGATTATATAGTTGGAAACAAGTACGTTCAAATAATAACTTTCTGTAAACTGTTTTTGTCTAAAGCATTATTCAAGTTAATGTTTAGTAAAATAACTCATTTTTACCCACACATAGATTTGTAACTACAGCATTATTTTAATTGTGTGCGAAATTAAAAAGTAAACATCTAGCTTAAAGAGATCTGAACGCGATATAATTATAACGTCAAACTTCTAAAATGTAAAATGTTTAATATACAGAACATATATTTGGAACAGAACTCAATAAATAGAATATATACAAAGTATGATAACGGTTTTTGAAATTGTGTTAGTATTTGTATGAATATAATATATAGTTTTAATATGATTAAAAGTTTATACTGGTTTTTATAAATTCGAAAAAAAATAATCAATGCTGAGCCGTAGGCGAAGTATT
>JAUZND010026339.1:0-23997 GCA_034780555.1 Coelogynopora nodosa
TAATTATATAATAACTGAATAATAAGTTTGCGGTCTGCGAGACCGCAGCATGGTACATTGTGTTACAACAATTAACATGGTACAGTAAGTGTTAAGACATTGAATTTGAAAAAGTAGTGTACTTGTATTTAATTATTATTTTACTAAACTCCCTTGTTTAGTAAACATACACATATCATCAGCAGTAATTCTATTATCTCATTATTATTTACCTGAGAACATTTCACATAAGCATGTGAATATTTTAAAAATAATTTAATAAATAAAAACATAACACATCAGGAAATAATATTTTGTTTGATTGAAACTTAGGATGTTTTATCAGAACTTTCAAAATATTTCTTGAAAAATGTGTACCACTGTGTAAGTCAGTCAAATATATATTTTTTGTTATTTATATTTTGAGTATTATAATGTTGAACATAATAATGAAGGTAATATATTTTTAAAAAAATCTTTAAATTACTATGATATAGATATATTGTTTTTGCTCCCAATACAGCATTAGTAGTAAAGAAAATGAGAAGCACTCAGTGCTTCTCACTTTCTTTACTATGATATAATTTGTAAAATGTAATATTCTGTAACTTTCATTTTAATGTATCAATTTTATTGAAATAATTTTGTTTTTATTTCTTAATATCATAACTGTATTCTTTTAATCCAAATATTAGAATTTTTTGTTAAAATGAAGTATTTGTACCAAGTTAGAAAGTTTTAAAAAATAGTATGTATCAATATTTTATTGAAATACATCATTTTAAATGAGTTGTTTGCTTGTGTTTGAATTCTTTTGTTTAGTTAATTATTTATAATTAATTGTAAATGTGCATATAGTTCATATACACACATTTTGTAATTATATATATACATTTGTGTAATTTCAATTCCATGGCTGTAATATTATGCAAAATAATAAAACTTTTTTTGTTGTTGTAATATGTGCCATTCTTTTTATGGATGTAAAACAACAATCACCTAATATAAATTAGACCTTTTTATATGAAACAAACTAGTTTTTATAAACATGATAATCTTTAAAATATTTTGTGTAACTTGTTGGTATTTGTTAAGATTGACTACTATGTTGAAATGTACATGGTCTTAATTGTCATCTACATTTATTTTGTTGTGTATAGTTTCTTATAATACTGCTTTATTAATTGCCATATTAATTTAATCTAATCTAACTGCATTTGATTACTGGCATATAGAATTTTGTTATAAATCTTAATATGTATAAATATTTTATGTGTTTTATTTCAGACATGATGATTTAGAAACAGCAATCTTAAAAAAGAAAATAAAACCAAATCGACTTATTGTTGAAGATGCATTGAATGATGACAATTCAGTCATGTCCATGTCTCAAGTATGTTATATGAATAATTACTTTATACTTTTACTTATTACTTTATGTATTTTAAACATGGAATGACATATTGGATAATTTTGATATGTGTATTTATTATGTTTTTTGGTGAAATATGATTGTTATTCTTTTGTCAATTATGTCATCCTATAAAACCCTATAAAACATATTAAAACCCCAGCTTATTTTGTGTAATATTAATTAATTAATATAAAGAAACTAATGTGATGGCTCATATCCTTGCAAGTTTTGATTATGAAAACAAAACCAAGATTAGCCAATTAGATGAAATATAAATATTTATCTCAAAGTCGATTATTAGAAATATGGAACTTTATTTATGTATAAATAGTCCTAATTATTGTATTTTCAAAAACTGTCCCATACTCTACATACATTATTTATATTATTTACCCTTTTAATTTTATATTTTGAATTAAAACATTGATTATTTTTTTCGTTTGAGCTGCCTTACACACAATTATATAAAGTTGTACAAACAGATAATTAAAAAAAAATTTTAAAACATTTTACTATTGATATATATGAGTTATATCTTCATATGTTTTCCTTATATATATTTTGTATATCTGGTATTAGGATGTGACACTAAAGGGTAACATTGAGTGACATTGTCTTTTGTTTGTGTCTAATAGATAAATAATTGCTAATGCTTGGTAACCAAGTTTTCCCCATCACATTATCGTTAACATTTTATCACAATAATAATTTTTTTGCATAGTTCAGATAAAGAAACACAAGCAGCAAATTATATTTATTTATTAATAGTCATGGAACGTTTTTTTATAAATATTATTTGAGAAAATGTGTTCATTGTATAAAATGTAAAAAATTATCACAGTGACAATGTAGTAGGTGAATTAACTATACCAAAAAATTTATTATGCATTTTATTCAATTAATTTTATAGTTTGTCGTCAGGTTGAATTTTGTAGTTTGATTAGGGTTATACACGAAGTGGCGGATACTTTATTTTACTGTTAAATGTCTCATTAGCTTCTAACTAGTTGATTTTTTTCCAGTCTAAAATGGATGAACTTCAGCTTTTTCGTGGCGATACTGTGCTCCTAAAAGGCAAAAAACGGAGAGACACAGTTTGCATCGCATTACTTGACGAAAGCTGTCCCGATGAGAAGATCAGAATTAATCGATGTGTTCGAAGTAATCTTCGTGTACGATTGGGGGATGTTGTAAGCGTTCAGGCTTGTCCCGATATTCAGTACGGAAGCAGAATTCATGTTCTTCCTATCGATGATACAGTTGTTGGCTTGACGGGGTATGTTTGAACTACTAAAGTTAATTTAAATAATATTCGACAATATATAATTATGTACGTTTTAAACTTAACATAAAATTATAAATGTTATCGGTCAAATTTTCTTCATGTTTAGTTAATATTGATTAAACTGTTACACTGTTAAACAGGAATTACAAATTTAATAATATCAAGAAATGTTACGACACATTTTTTGCTTAAAAAATAACAAAGCTAACTAACTGATATGGGAAGATACTATATTTTCGATAATAGGAAGTAATTTCTGGTAAGCTAAATATATTTATTTTTAATATATTTATATTTTTTAGAAATTTGTATGAGGTTTATTTAAAGCCTTATTTCATTGAAGCATATCGACCCCTAAGGAAAGACGACATCTTTATTGCACGTGGAGGTATGCGTGCGGTTGAATTTAAGGTTGTTGAGACTGATCCAGCACCTTATTGTATTGTGGCTCCTGAGACTGTCATTCATTGCGAAGGCGAACCAGTAAAACGTGAAGTGAGTAAAATATTTGAATAGCTATATTAATATATTTCAGTAATTGGGCTTTTTGTGTTAATACTTAATTACATAATTATTTATTTATTTCTTATGTGATCATGCTACTTTGATCTGTATTATTGACAATCTGACAATAATCATTAATATGCATGGTTCTATTTTCTAAAATAAATATATTCGTATGAAACTTTGAAAATTAACTCTTTTCTTGTAGCTAACAGTATGTGTTGGCTTCCTTAAAATATGGTAACGCTTAGAGAAATTAGATATTAATGATATAATTAAAACTTTGTATTTACGACTATAGTAATTATTAATACAATAATTAGTGTGACCTATACGATTTATGTAAAAGTTGACATCTTAGCGTGTATTGCACTCTAAACAAATGACGTTTTTACTTAAGTACACAGAATATTAATATTTTATAACATATTTTAAATTAATTAGCAGCACATTGTCATGATTCAAAGCTTGTTTATTTCAGTTGTATTGACTGTTTATAGTTAAATGGTAAAACTACGAAGGGGATGAGTAGATATTAGTGCAGACAGTTTAGTTACACACAATTTAGCTAAAACATGTTTTTAACTACTGATTTTGAACAAACTTTTTTTTAATAGTGGAAATATGGTAAATAAATTTCAAATAATTTATAGCAATACATTTTGAATTACAGTGTATCTTAATGTGCAATTTATCACCCCTATGCCGTTCTTCACTCTACCTTTATTATATTGATAGTGATTATTTTTATGGATTTTAATGTTTTCCATGTTTATTTTGTTTAGGACGAAGAGGATAAGTTGAACGAAATTGGCTACGACGATATTGGAGGATGCCGTAAACAGTTAGCTCAGATCAAAGAAATGGTGGAACTACCACTTCGCCATCCTCAACTTTTTAAAGCCATTGGAGTAAAACCGCCGAGAGGTATTTTGCTATATGGTCCCCCAGGAACAGGAAAAACACTGATTGCCAGAGCGGTTGCAAATGAAACTGGTAGTTTCTTTTTTCTTATTAATGGACCCGAAATCATGTCAAAGTTGGCTGGAGAATCCGAATCTAATCTACGCAAAGCCTTTGAAGAGGCTGAAAAGAACTCTCCTGCCATTATTTTCATCGACGAACTCGATGCCATTGCTCCAAAACGAGAGAAAACCCACGGCGAAGTTGAACGGCGTATTGTATCTCAATTACTGACACTGATGGACGGTTTAAAACAGAGAAGCCACGTAATTGTGATGGCTGCTACGAACCGACCTAATAGTATTGATGGGGCATTGCGTCGATTTGGTCGATTTGACAGAGAAGTTGATATTGGGATACCAGATGCCACTGGGCGATTGGAAATCCTCCGAATTCACACGAAAAATATGAAACTGTGTGACGATGTTGATTTGGAACAATGTGCCAATGAAACTCATGGTCATGTTGGCGCCGATGTTGCCGCACTTTGTTCCGAAGCCGCATTGCAACAGATTCGAAACAAGATGGATCTCATAGACCTTGAAGATGAAACAATTGACGCGGAAGTACTTGCTTCTTTGGCTGTTACGATGGAGGATTTCAGGTGGGCACTTAGCAAGAGTAATCCTTCTGCTCTACGAGAAACTAAAGTTGAGGTGCCTAATGTTTCTTGGGAAGATATTGGCGGCTTAGAAAATGTCAAAAAGGAATTGCAAGAACTGGTGCAGTATCCAGTTGAGCATCCGGATAAGTTCTTGAAATTTGGAATGACACCGAGTAAGGGAGTCCTCTTTTATGGGCCACCTGGTTGTGGTAAAACCCTACTCGCAAAAGCAATAGCATGTGAGTGCCAGGCAAATTTTATCAGCATCAAAGGTCCCGAGCTGCTAACGATGTGGTTTGGTGAATCCGAAGCAAATGTCAGAGAAATATTTGACAAAGCCAGACAAGCAGCTCCATGTGTTCTCTTTTTTGACGAATTGGATTCTATTGCAAAGGTTAGTTCTTTTTTAATATTCCATTTAACACTTTGCGATCCACAAACCACGTATTTCATTACAAAAATATTAACTGTTTGTTGTTGGTATTGCGCTATAACCGTAAAGAGGGTTCACAATTCAAAACAAAGTCTAGCTTTCAGCCGAAACAGGTTTTTATGTAAGTTCAGTTAAAATTGGTAATGAGTTCAATTTTCAGTGTTAAAAGTCACCGGCAACTTCGAACTTTAATAGTGAGGTTCACATTAATTACACACATGATGTTTTAATTTTATCTGACTATATATTGCACCGAAAAATTACACAAATACATTGGTAAATGACAAAATTTAATTATTGGTCAAAATAATACAATGTTAAATATAATATTTTCAAAATTTAGCATATATCTAAAAGTGCATTATTCAAACTGCTTATAATTAAATATAATACGTATAGTATATCAATATATCATTTCATTATTTGTTTCTTTTTTATTTATTAATAGAATAATACTGATTCGTTTTATTTCCAAGAAAGAATGGAAAATATCTAGAAGTAACGTACCTGCGAAAAAATTTTTTTTTATTAATACTTACAATTAAAGTTATTATTTTCTTTACAACATTTAGAGTCTTTAACATGTAATCAATTGGACAATTTATTCGAAATTTAACAACATAATTAATTGTAATGTATCTGTTTCTTATTAAGATATTGGCTATTTCATAGTTTTATGCGATATGTAGCTGATGATTATCTATAATAAAATTCAGTTTTATAGATAGTTATAACATAGTTCATACATTTCGATTTGTTCCTCTTTTATGGAAACATATATGTTTAAATCTCGCATAAATTTCACGTTTTTCCATTTCAATAGTCGATTAAATATATATTAACTGTTTATTTTACGTTTATAATAATAGTTCTGTATTTAAAGGGAAATATATGGATACAGTATACAAAACAATATGCCTATATTAGCTTTATAATTATATTCCTGTTGTTGCGGACAATGAAGAAAAGATTAAAATATATTTCAATTGTAAACATTGTCCGCAACAACAGGAATATAATTATAAAGCTAATATAGGCATATTGTCATTTGATATTAGTCACTTTGAAGAAAAGATTAAAATATATTTCAATTGTAAACAAAGTGACTAATATCAAATGATCTATGTTTTGTTATTAACAAATTAATGTACATAACTAACAGGCAACATACATCTACGATAATTATGAAATTCCGAGATCATGTTATCCTTCTTGAGATCGAATCAAATACGGTGTAAAATTTAGTGGGGGTGGGGGGGGAGTACACTTAAAAAAAACTTTTTAATAGACTGATAAAGTTGGTGGATCATTGGAACAGTTGTTCTATGATCTGCACATGTAATTCAAATGGATGGCCCACCAAAGAGAAGCCCTTTACGCCATCTGCTCGATCATCCAAGAACAGTGAACAATGTCGCAGGTTCATTGCGCAACACCGATAGCTATATCTAGTTTAGAGAGACTGTCCTGTGATGTTCTATGTTTATTTGATGTATATAAGCTTATTTTTTATGGTTTATTGAACCACAAAAAAGACCTCCATTCACGCATTACATAGTTAATATATACAGACGAAGCGGTGTTAGTTCAATGCAAGATAGTTCACTTACTGTCGGTGGACAGGAAAAATTGGGGCGTATCATTAACTGTTACTTCCAAGAATGTTGTCAGACCTTATGTCTGTTAAACTTACATATACGCATTTTGCCCACACTGAAACTTCACACTTTGTTATTCCAAAAATAAGAGCAAATGATTCACAGGTTATGTGACGAACAAGAGCAACTATTTCGTTAATTTTTTTTATCTGAACTGAAATTATTTCCGATAAATCTGGAATTGTGTTGTCTAATGTTGATCCTTCTCAAAATCATTTACCATTGTCTTTAATTTTCATGGCCTGTAAGAAATTGACTTTCCAAAAAGTAAAAAATTAACCATATAAATCACTGATTTAGTGCTAAAAATTAATTGACAAATTATAATTTTGCAGGAATCGAAGTGAAGTGTATTTTGCAGGACCAAATGTCTTAAAAAAAGTATTTAGTTATGAGACCTGCCAACTGTCCCGGATTTTGAGCTTGTCCCGATTCAGATTTTTTAGGGGTGTTTGCCCTCTAACCCTCCCCCCCCCCCCCCACCAAGGGCTTCGCCTCTGGACCCACTGGGGGCCCTGCGTGATCAACTCTTATTTTTCGGAAAAATTCAAAATGAATTATTACGTTGCCTAATATAAGTATGATTGCTATGACAAACATAGTTGACAAAACTATTACACTGGGCTTGGACAATTTTTTTTCGAAAGCATTTTTTGTGTTTATTGATTTTGAAGCTGTTTTTTGTATTTATTTTATATTTGTATTCAATCAATATCTTCGTAAAACTTTAAAATACACTGTGTAAAAAATGTGTATAACTCATTTAGTTAATAAAGTTTCCTGTACATACTACCTGTTGTACATGTTTGTATTTGCGTTTTCCATTACAGTCAAGGGGCGGCAGTGTTGGCGATGGCGGGGGTGCAGCCGACCGAGTTATCAACCAACTTCTAACTGAAATGGATGGTATGACATCCAAGAAAAATGTCTTCATCATTGGAGCCACCAACAGACCGGACATTATTGACGGTGCAATCCTCAGACCTGGTCGTCTGGACCAGCTTATCTACATTCCTTTGCCAGATGAAAAATCTAGAATTCAAATTCTGAAGGCCTGTTTGAGGAAATCTCCAATTGCAAAGGTGATTTTTGTTATTTCTTAATGTTAATAGTGTAAGCGATAGTATCTCATAATCAATATGTTTTTAAATTATATAAAAAGTAATGTTATTTTTTTAGAAATTTAATTATATTTTTATTTTACTATTTAAATGATAGCGTTTATTCGATTGTATAATTTTATTATCTTATCATTTCTTTAAAATTAAGTAAGTTTTCTCATTTTAAACGTGGTTGTATTGCATACAGAATTTATATTAAAATTAAATAAATTAAATAAAAATGTAATCATTAATTCTATGTCAACAGTTGTAAAGTATTTCATCATTTATTATTTATAAAAATTTGTTCAAAATTATTTCTTGTCACTTCGCTTCGATTTCAGAAAAGATCACTAAGTTTAAATATAACTTAATGGAACTTAAATCATAGTTGTGTTGTAATATTTTACATTTCAGGATGTCGATATTCCATACATGGCGAAGATGGCTCATGGATTTTCCGGTGCAGATTTAACCGAAATCTGCCAGCGAGCATGCAAGTTGGCAATTCGCGAGAACATTGAGCAGGATATAAAAAAAGAAAAAATGCGGCAGGCTAACCCCGACAGTTTCATGGTAGGTAATGTTATCATGCTAATATAATGTGTGTTTGCTGGTTCACTCTAATTGCACAGTCGCGCTATTAGTTCTTTACTGATTTTTTATAGTTGACTTTGATTCCTAATTTGTTGATGATGTACAGTGAAGTGAATAATGACGTAAGTCTACTTTTTACACCGCAGTTTCATCCGGTTCGTTCATTTAATTGCCTATATTACCTAATAAATTATGACTCAACGAATACATTAATTAATGTTTGACTAAAAAATGGAATGTTACCAATGAATATTAATTCGATAATGTTGTCTGCTGTATGACAACTTACTAGTAATACATTCATTATTACATCATATTGCATGGTCATAATACTACTCCTAAAAGTAACTTAAAATGATTACTCTTCAGTGATTAATAGACATTTACTTAACTTTTCTCCAATGTATAGGGGTGAGGAGATTTTAAAATATCTATAAAGTTGATCTTTTTATACATTATCATAGTCTGTTTTAAGACTATAAAATTGCGTTTATTAATTAATTAATACATTAATGTGAAGTTTCAAATTGACTAAGAAAGATAGCAAAAATGTTTCGACATTTAATCGGACAGTGTTATCAATGTTCCATAATATTTCAAAACTTAATTTTATTTGTAAAGTTGAACTTTTCTTTAGTGTAGTTAATGCTTGTCAGTACAACTAGTTGATTTAAATGCTGATTATTTAAAAATGGTAACAATACTATTGAATGCGACAATTTCCATTGTCGCCAGATTGTATGTTATTTTCCTATTCAAATTTGTACATACATATGATATATACATTATTTTATTAATTTACACATGGTTATAAAGTTCATGAAATTCAAAGTAGTTTTTATTCAAAGCAATTCAATTTTCATTATAAAATTGACAACTTATTTTGCAAATTTGACATAGAATTAAAAATGTATTAATTAATTGAATTCATTTTTAATTATTGTTTGTTTAAATGTAATATTCGTAATTTTATGTGAATTCAAAGTTTTTCTTGTTATTAATTTACAATTATTGAATATTAAAAAATAGTCTACTATACTACAGGGTGTAACAGAAGTAACCAGACACAATTCCGTATATATATATAAGTGTCTGGTTCCTTCTGTTACACCCTGTATGACATGAAGAATATGTGGCCGTGCCTTTGTTGAAAAATAAATAATCCTAAATCTATTTCAGGATGATGATGAAGATTCAGTTCCTGAAATTACAAGGAGACATTTCGAAGAAGCGATGCAGTTTGCTAGACGATCAGTCACTGACAATGACATCCGAAAATATGAAATGTTTGCCCAAACCCTTCAACAGTCCCGTGGATTTGGGGCGAATTTTAGGTGAGAATATATTTTATTTATTAAAAGTAACGTTCCTGTAGTATGGTACAATCACTTGTATATAGCTGGAGACTCCATATTATGATATTTACATTTATGTATGAGTCAAATCTTTATATAACACCACTAACATTAAAGATGAACAGATATTTGGGAAGGACATGATATTGTCTTACCTAATGGTATTAGTCATGCATATTCGCGGATTAAAAATAGTATTTTGATAATTATCACAATATGATATGATATAAGCGTATATATTTTGGTTTATCGATCTTTTAATTTGAGCTATTAGAACTAAGAAGGAACTGTAAATAGTAACTAAATTTAGGAAAATAATGAAACTATTACTTTGAACAAATAATTTTAATTGACATACTATCTTCTTAAAATTTTGTAACAAAAAATAGAGAAAATAATATTAATCAACATATAATTAAATATATATATATAATATTATTTTGTTTTTGGAATATTTTTTATTATAGTCTGAGTGAAGCGTCGAATACACACTTAATCTTAATAAGGATTACTATAATTAAGTTAGTAGTGTACACAAAAAAGAGTGACAATTGCTTCCACAATTTTGTTCTATTATATTTTTAAAGAAATTATATTGATGAGAGATTTTGGATTGCACTCCAGAATACACCAAAATGGTATTGTGATTGCACTTTGGATATTATGAAAATAATAATATTTTTGATGACGAATTTGAGGATCAAATAGATAAATATTATATGAAAAGTAGTATGCAATTGATTATAGTAGTATAATCATGTCGATATTTTGCATCTGGTAGTTGTATTCTCTCTTGTAGTAACTATGCGCTTCGTTTTACTCCTGTGTTTGTATAATACAATTTCAGTTACTATGTTATTTCTGTAGATATTGTAGGGATAGCTGCCTAAATCAAGTAATTAATCATTATGTCACTGTGTCGTAAAACATAATAATTATGTAGTAATTGGCAGTATATATCTTGTTTTGTTTTTTCTATTATTGATAAGATCAATTATCCGTATTTCAGATACGTTAGTCACACAAAACAAGCAATATTGCTTCATTAAAATATAACATTTCGCTGCGTCGCGAGAATCCGCATAATACCAAAATGAGGTCTATTACGTGTTCTGTCTTACGGTTTAAAATATATTAATTATAATAACATTTATATTGACCGGATTGAATTCCATGTCTTATTATTTAATCGATATTGTTTTTTTATATCTAGATTTCCCACTGCACAGGAGAGTGGTGGAGAAAATTCTGGTGGAGGTCAGGGAGGTGGTAATCTCTATCAAGATGAAGGTGAAGAAGATCTCTATTCATAGGCGCAATCTGAGCTGTTCACTTTTAATAACAATTATTAGTTTTTTTTAAGTGAATCTAGCTCACCATTTTGTAAGTAATATTTTACCAGAAAACATTTTGCAATACAGATGTGTACACTGATGTGTTGTGTGATTCATTTCAAATTGTTGCAAATTTATTTAATTTTGACGATCGTATGTAACAGTTAGTTAATTTTGTTCTGTAAAAGTTTTTTTCTTTGGTGTTTTTACCATTATTATTAACTTTGTCATATTCAGTCTCACTTTCAATGTTATTCTGTAGATTTGTTTTTACAAATAAAAAGTCTTTTGACATTTTTTGACTTTTACGTCGAAATATAATCTTCAATAAATGTTTGGGTTGAGTTACTCCAGTGTTTCAGGGGGGGTGTTATAGTATTTCGAGGCTGTATTGTATAACTTTATTGATATATGTATAATAAATTAAATGTAGCTATTTTAATATTTATTAAAATTTTAACGAGGAATCTAGATAAGCTCAAAAATAAAATAATCTGACCTGGACTATTTAAATGTTTTGTACAGTTCCATCAATATGAACAAAATCTGCTAGTAACTGCAACAATTTGTGGGTTGGCAAGTTAACAAAATACAAAAAGTTTAACAATAAAATTAAAAACAAGATAAAAACAAGAAGAACCTTTGTTAGAAAATATATGAACACAAACTTCGTGAAACACACTGCTGGACTGCTCGAGTTGTTCTAGTATTTATTTCACGTCCTATATAGATACTAACAGTATATAGGTATATGGTTACAATATATTTCCGTCATGGAAGGATTTGACTTTATGATGCATTATTTGGTTAAAAACAATTTAAAAAAGTATATGCCCCTACGCTACAGAAAGTCAACACTACGTTGATGTGGTTACTTTGAATGGGTGATTTTAGTATTTTTTGAAAATTCAAATTTTCTACTCTTATGTAACTATATACTGCTTTATTAAAAATAAGTAACATTAATAAAATATTTACAAAAACTATATTGCTGATTATAATAGGTGTATAAAGTCAATCTTTATCGAATAACACAAGTTTGATACCCACAGATAAATATATTTTATATAATAATTGAATTACTTATACATTTGAGATGTGAATGTACGTACATACATAAAAAGTTAACGTTTTCATAGTTTTAAATATTAAAATTTCCAAAAAAATTGCGACGCCTCTCATTACGAGAAGAGAATTTGCAAAAATGTTATAGGTCCACTGAATCTGTCTTCTCCAGTCGTTGTTGCGTCATGGTATACTACGCAAATACTAGGTTTTCGTTCTACGCAAGACTGAAAATATGCGCTCTGCTGTTGAGCTGTCTGTTAGATATAATATTGATAATCATATACGTATCAGTTTAAATGGATCTCGCCCAAAAGTATTTTGTATACAGATTGAGCGTTGAATATGTCACTGTGTTTGTATCTTTGTGATATCCTTCATAGTTTTCACATTTGGAAGCATTTGAAGTTGTAGTGCTAACTTTACAAAATCAATGTCGTCTTTATAAATACAAATAGCGAATGCTGTCGGATATTGGGAGAAACTTGCCAGCTGTTAACGGTAATAATAATTGCTCAATTTAGTGCATAATTATAAAATTACGTTTTTTAAATCGCTTCTCCAATAGCAGCATCCATATATTCGTGCCGGAAGAAATCTTCTGTAGATTGGTACATATCATAGGCTAGAACCGTCATCAATCTTCTTAGGTATTCTTCTATATGGTGGTAGTGTTGGAGGTCCTGTGAAAGGGGGTGCTTTGACTTTTAGCTACAGATGAAAATCAAAAGACTCTTCGTCACGAATACGCGCAATATGTTTAAGTGTCGGAAAAAGCTGCGGAAAACTGCAGAAAAAAGCAAGAAACTTTATTTCAAAGAATTTTTGAAACTATTCCATCATGATCAATAATCCAATGCATTTTTGGGTAATTTGAAACACCAAAACTATTTTGTCCCCTATTGATCGCCCCCCAGTGCCTTCCACCCTGAAGATAGAGTAAATCAAAACAAAGTCTGATTATACGTCCCTGCTTTCTCCTAAGTTACCAGAGAGATTCTTTCATGGAATTTTAAAGAATCCATTTTGACTAGTCTTTCTTTTCTCAATGCATTTGAGATCTAAATATGAAGCTTCCAGGAAAAGAGCGACTGCTATTGCATCGTTGATACCGTATTTCATTCTTTATTATATTCTATTTTAAAGAAGTTTACATTATTTTTTTGCATGGCAACCCTGTTTTAAATTGCATGGCAACCCTGTTTGCCCTAGACCATGACAGTATTTAAGCCTAGCCTAAAAATAAAATGATGCAGATTGCTATGGTATATTTCCATTTATCGAATTTATTTTTTAGTTTTACGAAATACTAATATTACACTATAATCAAATATTGTTGCAATTTTAATTCGATGGTTTGTTATTGAATTCGTGAATATAGTGACGACAAACGCACCAAATCTGACCTTTGATAAGCATTAGAAAATTTATTCACCCTTATTTCTCATCTGCTTAATTTGACACATGATTTGTATCCATTTTAATCGAATTAAAATATCCTATTAAGTTTTTGTAGGAATTATAGGAACTACATCGAACAAGAAATATATATTCAGATGTTAAAACAAATAGAAAAAAATAGTACGTTAGTACGAATCACAATGACAAAACAATACCATAATGTACTGCATATTGTAAATGTTGATGAGTCGATTTGAGCATACCGTGGCTGAATAGGCTTCCAAAGGCATTTGGTTCTGATATGGTTAAAAAAGAATGTAAAAATTCCTTGGCGTATTACACACCTTATTTAGTTTTTTGTAGAACCTTTTACGTAATATATTTATCAACAGATTAGTAACAAATTAAATAATAGTTTAATAGTGACGAATGTTAACTTAAAAATTAGGGGAAGATATATATATTTATTTACTACAATTGCAAATATGCACACAATAACGGTGTTAACGGTTCCATCTCCATTGGAGAAAACACGTTTACAAAAAAGGTGCTAATGATTTAGGCATAGTAATTTGTTTGGATATATTCAAAATATAACACTAAAAAAGTATATCAACCAAATGTTGAAGTAACAAAACTGTAATGAATATCATAATGAATATACTGTATATATTAGCAGAAAATAATCATCACATTATTTATAAAGCTAAGTAAAATACAGAATCAAATGATAGTCTTATCATAACAGTAAATCAATAATGCTAACATATTCCGATTAAAATAATTATTTAGTAGAATAAACCGTACCAACAAGGCATTGTATACAGAATAGAAATAAATCCACTTGATTAACTATTAGTTGTAGGAACGTGATAGTATGATAGCACTGGTAACATATTTTAGACCTTATGAGTGTTAGTAAAGGATAGGATAATGAAAGAAACTCCACTAAGAAAGACAATTATGCACATATGCGATACATTTACAAGAATGGAATACTATTAAAGAGTTGAATAGAAACTGAAGCTTATACAATATATTATAAGGTACAGTAAATAACAGTAAAACAAATAAATAACGTTTTGAACAGCAACAATTGCACATAATAACTGCTTCTGTTAGTTATACATAAAATAGTGTATATTGAGGATAAATTGAATAGTCAATGTATTTACAATGCACGTGATTATAAATAATAAATCTCATTTGCAGCGGATATTAAATTATGTATAGCAAAGCATGGCCTCGAAAGAAAACAAAAATATACATTTAGCACATTTTATAATTTTAAACATATATGTATACACGTATATTTTAAAGAAATGACTACTTGCTATTATACAATTTGGTAAACTTTCCATTTTAGAATGTGTATTTTTAAACAACAAACACTGTTTGAAAGGTACGGTCACGTACTGGTACAACTTACAATAATTATTACAATTCCATTATTTATCCATTGCGTCAAGTACCTTTTGAATTTGGATTTTTATAAGTCTAGCCGCATCCCCTGCATTTTGAATGATCGCTTTATCACAGTCAACAATTTTGACCGGCCCACCTTCCGCGTCCGCAGCACCATACTGAAAAGTGATCAACTCCGGCATCTTTTTCTTCGACGTGATTTTCACAACACTAGCTAGTGACCGGCGATGAACAATGTAGGCCATCTGCGCTCCTGCGGTACTGGTCGCCGCAACTTTGGGGTCATTGGGATTGGCATATGCCAGGACAAAAAGATGCCGATCGGTGAGCAGCAGATGGGCCGACTGTAGGTGGCCATCCTTCCGCACCAAACGACAGGGAAAATGATGCAGCGTATCCGGCTTAGCCACCCACACGTCCAGATTGACCAGATCTCGAGCACTGTCATCTGAGCTTTCGGCGTCACCAGATCTACCCGCGTCATCTTCATCGTTGTCGCCAATGCTGAAGACAGCTCCCATGTTTCGGTAGGGACGACTGCCACGATCTTTTTTGCTGATGTGCCGAGCAGGGTTTGAGGCCTGTTGATCAGTTCCAGTAACCGGTGTTGTATCATTTTTAACATAACTGACAACTTTTTCCTTAACCTGGTTTGATCGAGTCTTCATTACATTGGAGAATCGATAAATAAGTCCCTCCATTTTCTCCCGACTCACAACACTAGGGCCGCTAAATGAAGAAGAGTTTTGGGAGGTTTCAGATTCGCACTCAGAGCCGGTTTCTGCGAGACAGACGAGGCAAACTTTTGCATCATGACTCATTAAACTATTTGCGCAATGTGGTCCAAGGACTTCGTGAAGAGCCACAAAACCGCCTTGCACGAGACTGACATAAGCAGTTTTTCTTTGAAGAAATTGGGCAATTACCATATGAACCACACCATCTTCCTCATCTCGACCGCTGCTTAGGAAGCATATATGATCCCCGGCAGCTTTTGATCCAGCAGCCAGAGCGTGTTTCTGCGTCATCAACAAAGCATTCACAGTCGTTTGGAACTCAGTTGGATTGCGCAGCATCAACTGTGAGTCGAGATAAAAAGCGGTAGACAAGTGGCCCGCATTATACTGTTCCGGTGGTCGACAGTCCACCAGAAGAAACTTAACTGGACGATCAAACTCAGATTGCGCCTGCAATAGTTCATGAACAGATACGGTGAGACAAAGTGACTGAATTAAAGCCAAACCATCAATATCAAGTTGAGCATTTCCAAAGAGAAGAGGACTGTATTTCGCTCGAAAAGATTCTGGCGTGATGGCCGCATAGTGTTGAGCTAGAGAGCAGAAATCTTCAATGTCATCGGGTTCTAGAGAAGAGGGAACGGATCGGATTTGTTTAATTACTTCCTCAGATGAAGCCTCAAGTGTTGCTAATAGATGTTCCTTAGAATTAATCAAAATGACGAGAGCTAGAAAATACATCAGAAATGGATCAGCTGTTAAAAAGTAAACGTCCCACAATTTGAGTAATACATCGGTAGACACATCAGTTGAGAAGAGAGCTGTAAACCACGAGTCGGCATAGGACTCCGGCAATACACGTTTAGTGTCAAGGAATAAACACAATTCAGGCTCGTGATACTGAAGAAGCAGTCGAAAAACTGCAAATGCACGATTGTCAGTTCCAAAGCCAGCGGAAATATAGCGATGATTAACCGAAGAAAAATGGGCGTAAAGGTCGTAGCGGTCCAATTTGAGGCCCACTAAACCCTGCATGAGGTTAAGCCAGCCATTCGTTTTGTTATAGGGCAAACTGTAGGTGCGACTAAAATGAGTGAGAACGGACTCCAGATCACTCATTAAACTGAATTTGCTCTCCTCGTCAGCATGACTGTCAGCAAAAGATTGGCAGTCCTCGTGAAGTGTTTGCTGCTCCGAGAGGTTGAACATGTCGTCAAAGTCGTCTAGTGAAGATACCTGGTTGGGCGCATTGAGGCATATTCTCCAAACATCCTTGCGGAGATGGTTAGGCACAGGACGTCCGCGGCATATGTTGCGAAGACTTCCAAAATCACATTCACCTAAAAAATACATATTCATTTAATATGTTGTAAGGTATGTTTGAAAATTCATTTATTGAACTATAAACACTCCAATCATTTCTTAAATAAAGTCAAGAAGTTACATGAATTAGTAACTGAATTATTGTAAAATGAAGAAGCGGAGAGGTAAGTATAAAGTAATAAAATGAATAAAATTTCAAGCGATTAACAATATTATACTTCATTTAGCATAACAGATATCCAAATAGGAAACATACAAGATAAGTTATACAAAATTTACGTAACAAATACAAACAATCTTCTGTTTGTGGTTAACATTTTGAGAAGTGAATGATATATAGTTAAATGATTAGAAAAACTATATTTAAAAATAATATTACTCGTTAAAACGATATTTAAAATAAAACTAAATAATTATTACTCATCTCTCTGCAATATTTATTGGCAAATACTTTGGTAAAGGGATATATAAAAAACAAAACATGATGAATTAAATAAAAATGGACAAAAGAGAGTCGATTAAACTATTATTAGCTTTTTCACCCACAAAAATGTTTTCATAAATCGTAAGCTATTTTCAAATATTACAACGGTCACTACTTATAAAAATATGAGTAATATGGAAAATAAATTAGAACCTGACAAAAATAAATAATTCAAATATCACTTCAAATTAAGGTTTTCTTATGAGGTTATTATTGGTTATTAAATAAGTTTAACATAATAGACAAAATTAAATATAATTCTAATATCAAAATGGCTTTGACTACTTAAAGTAGGTAAGGGAAACACTAATGGAATTATTATACAAAACCCATATAGCTGTTTCATCTAGGTAGGTATAGGCCTAGTAAATAAATATAGAAATAGTTTTGTTTGTTTGGCATTTATTGGCTTCTTTCTTTCTATTACACCTATTTCTTAGCTTGTCCTTTTCTTTATATTTTTCCTACTCTACTTTCTTTTTGGGGTTTGCTTTAAATTTTTCTCTATCTATTTTTGATCTTTCAGTATTAGTTTTGTTTTAAGAATAACTTTCAAGTTTATTTTATGGCTGAACTATACGAATAAAAGTATTAATATATAAATAAACTATTACACATATTACAAAACCATTAATGGGACTCATAGACTAACAAAAAAACACAATGAATAAATATCAATATTTCAGTTTTGTAATGAAAAAACTAAAATTATTTCTATAAATTATGAATTACATAATGTATATGTGTTAAATATAAAACAGGTTATGTTCATATTTGTAAATTAATAGAATACATGTTTGGTACATGTGATACATAGACTAGGTAGGCCTACATAACATATTATGAAATTAATTTCTACATTAAACAATAACTTCTTTATTGAGGATTTAAAATAAGAAATGTCCCATCTGTAACACTCTTGAAACTAAATTTAGTTGGCTTCTACATATACAAGAAAGCTTTTAAAAATACTAATATAATGAAATTATTACAATTTCCCATTATTAATAATATTAATAGTTTAAATAAACTACTTCTGACCTATTATATTATTTTACCATATATACAATAAAAAATAATACATGAAATAATATTTAGATATTGTAGGCACAAGATCCTATTAAATATGGGGTGCAATTTTAACCTCCCAATGGTAAATAAGGCCTTGGAAAAACGTATATATTTTGTTTAAATTTTTGAAATTAAGAATATTTAAACACATGCAATCATTGACGAAATATGGAATAATGCTCATTTATATCACTTCAATAAATTGCAGTGCAATATCATGGAACAATTAAATTAACATAATACTGAAGAGATCTAAAAAGATTAAATGTGTTCTAATACTTGGAGAAGTCAAATAATGTACCACAAATATAAGTATATTGTAAAATAGTACCTGTGTTTTGACACATAGATCACATTTTGATACAATATTAAGATTTTGCAGCAATAATGCTTAATCCCAGCATAAAACATGTCAAAGGTATTTAAATCTCAACTTAGCTGAATTTATTTGAAGAAGGATAGACATTAATTGAATTAATTGAGGCACTATTGTCTTTGAAAAAACGAAACTATGAGCTTCTTTTGGTATTTTAATTACTGATCTTGTCATTGTTAGTTTTCTCCAATTTCCTCCTCCACTTAAACTATTTTAAAAGGTTTGCAAACACAGCAATGATAATTGGTTTCTAATCCCTAGTAAGTACCATAATTTTGCTTTCTTACTTGTCATTAAATAATCCTATCACTTCACTCTTACATACTGAACTTATATAAATTAGTTCTTGAAACTTCTATAAATTAGCCTCATCAGGATAACAAAAGTAGTTTATACTTTGCATTTATATTTACATAGACGGATTTAGGGGGGTGACCATTCTATGAAAACTAAAAAAATCTATGAAAACACAAATTTATGTAAATCGGAAATATCATATAATATGTTATTCAGAAATTCTACGAAAACGTAAAATTAGGAAATTAAAATGTTAGTTGTAATAATTAGTGTTAAATAAATGTATTTTTACAAATTAAAATAAATATTTAATTGGTATACTATTAGGCTAAAATGTATAGCATGCTGACAATCAATAGACATACAACTCTCTTAGACTTCTCAATAGACTCAATTCTATCCCTAACATAGTCTTTTAAGTGTGAACTACTTATATATAGGCAATTTTATCTTCATATTGACTTGCAATCATTATCCATCACCAAATTAATTAAATTACATGAAGACAATTTTTTTATTCAAATATTATAAAACTCTTGCTCATTTTGTCAGTTTTACATATCAGTAGTAGTGAAGCTAAATGATCATTTTATTGTGTTTGTAGAATACTCCCCTTTGCAGTTCCAATGTTCCTCTTCATACAACTTCAGTGTGTAGAGTGGCAAAGCAGATTTTTGCTGACATTGCAGCAAGCGTTGAAATTGATTAATTTAAATCTCTATCATCCAATACTTCCCAATGCCTTTCATGAAAATTAAAACACTAGAATTCTGAGGGATATAACCACAAACTACCCTAGTAGTAAGTTCTAATTATGTTTTATTATAATATGTGATAATGATACTGTTCATACCTCAAACAGTATCATATGATACATATGATGTGTTTGTATATATCTACATTTTAAGCATAAAACAACATTTTAGGTATGAATAGTTGTTCTTTAACAAATTAGAATAAAATGTAATTAGCATATAGGACAAAGACAGCTTCAGGTAGGGTTAGGTTTGTGTAGGTGTAATTTGTTTGGGTAGGTGTATGATCAGGTGGCATCAAAGTAAAATATATTCCCCCCTGGAACTGTTAGTGGTGAAAACTACCTTACAATACTTGCTTATTAATTATCTATGGCCTGCAGTGTACTTGACATATGAAGATACTTGTGCAGGAATGTCAAGCTACCAACAACCATTCTTTCCCTGCACCATCAAAAATTGGAATATTCTTACAGCACAAATAATTTGAGACTGATACAATTGAAAATTTAATTTCAAAATTATGTAGCCATCCAGTGACCTGTGTCTGAATAAAAATGGAGCTCATATCCATTGCTTCATTTGTTTTGTGCACCTAACTAGATGATCATTTTTCTGGTAAGTAGATTGGCTTCTTGGGCTTGACATGTACAAAAAAATTGCAGATCTACACCATCCCAGTTTTGGAAATATATTGATAAAGATGGTTATTGTTTTGAACATTTGATGTAAAATAAGCAATGAGTAAATAATACATTTAAAAAATGAAATTTTATATATATGGCTAATTGATTACAATTAATGTATAAAGTATATAAAAATATTCCTTTCCTTATCCTAACTACCTCATATTTCCTATATACATTACATTTTTTATTTAACTATCCTAGTGAATTTATACATTGTTACAAAGTTATTAAATTAAATTTAACAAAGATATGAGTATATAATTTAATCATATTAAAGGATAGTTATACTCTATTCATATAGAATTTAGAACATTTCCTCTGATATGAACACTTTAAAATTAACCTTAGTAATAAAAAGTGCAAAATTAAAAATATTAATAAAAACAGACAATCCACATAATATATCAAATAAAATGTATACAATATTATCATTAACAATATAACTAATAGAAAGCAAGAGTCATCCCGTCACTATTTGCAACCAGAAATAAACTCAGAAAACCATATTGGTCAAATTCACTAGTCCACCTAGCATATTAACAAAACCATAATTAATTTTTCTTTATATTAATCAAAGTTATTAGTATGCTGTGCCACTTTTATTGATAAAATCAGGTAACATTCAATTTTACTGATTACATATCTACATACATTACTGAATTATAATATTGAGAGTCTTCTCAAAATTTAGAAAGTTTGACATAGCTGTTATACTGCCTCTCTGCAAAAGAGGGAGTCACCACTGCATATTGTTTGGCCCCTTAATCATTTAATTTATGGGAAAATTATTGTTTATCAGGCACCTATTGTTTGTTCTTAACCAATGTATACAGTCTATTTTCTGTTGAATGAGCTGACCTCTGTCACACTCTCTCTCTCTCCAGTATGTTTATAAATTATTGTGAATGTAAGATTTGTCACCACCTATTCTGGTTTTTTCTATAAAGTATTTATTATGACTTCCTATAATCAATGTTAAGTATTAGGTGTTCATGCCAAAAACTATTCTAAATAATAAACTATAAAGATGATATATATACAAACTTGGACATTATATTCAATCCTGTGTTATCTGCTCCATATTGATCTGTGATAATTGACAAAATAATGCAATTGAATATACCTGTAAATTGTATAGAAAATGTTCAACTTATAATATTTAACAAAATAAGATTGAATATAATTGATATTGTGAAAATTAACCTGTATTTTTTTTTCTTTATAGAAGCAAACATTTATGTTAGGTATCAGTATATATTATATACTATATATCAGCTAATTATTAATGATTACAGAAACAAACTTTCATGACATATTTACTATATACAGGAATAATTTTTTAAAAGCTATAATTTATATGTGCCTCAGAAATATGTGTAAATATATAACTTTCAAAATGTTTAAGGCATTTAAAGTTTTATTTATATATATACAGTGGTGGTGGAAACATTATGAATGGCATTGATTAAAGTGTCATTCATTGACATATTTATTCCTTTAGCACATACATATCTAATTGATTGGTATAATTTACTTAGTTTTCCTTAAAATGAGTGGCTGACTGATTAATAAATGAAATTGCACAATTTAACCTATGCAGTTTGTCTTGCTTGCATAATTGTGTCTCTGCATTTAACTAATATTATGGGTCGAAAAGGAGATTTTTCACCTGAAAAACGAGCTTAAATTGTGATATTATTAACAGAAAGTGTGTCCTATCATGAAATTTCAAGGCATTCAAATGTTGCTATTGGAACTGTCTCTAATACTTCGAAATTGCATTCACAAACAGGACAGTTTAAAAGTGGCAAAAGAACTGGAAGGCCTCCCAAAATGACAGTGTATGATGTATGCAAACTTTGTAGACTAATTTGTGACAATCCTTTTATGTCAGCTGTTGCAGTGCACAGAGAACTGCAAAAAAGTGGTTATAACATTGGCTTGACCCAGGTCAAACTTAAGACATTAAACCTATCAGCAAGGAAACCATATCTCAATATGCATATGAAATGGCAGCAACTTTTTTTGCTGATATCTATGGGCACTGGACAGAGGAAGATTGGTCCAAGGTCCTATTTTCGGACAAATCGACAATTGAGCAATTGGGAATACGGCATAATTATATTCGCAGACCATGGGGACAGCATTAAAATCCAAAATATGTAGTACCCACCATGAGACATCCCCCTAAAATAATGGTGTGGGCTGCTTTTCAGCTCAGGGTACTGCAGGCCTCTTTTTTCTGCCCACTAACACAATGATGAATGGAGTGAACTACCTAGACCTCCTGAAAGATAAACTTCTAATCCATATGAACATTCATCGCAGTTCATATTTTTTACATGATTCAGCACCATGTCACAAAGCGAAAATTGTTACCAATTGGCTATGTCAGCAGGAGTTCTCTGTTTTGAATTGGCAAGGGAATTCTCCAGATATGAACCCCATTGAGAATCTGTGGACCTAGTTGAAGAACAATGTTGCAGCAGACCAACTGACATCTCTCATTGCTCTTAAGGACTCAATTAGGCAAAACTGGTGTTTAAAAGTAACCCCAGATTATTGTAAAGCACTCTCAGATTCCATGCCCAAATGCCTGAAACTGCTCAGAAATGTCAAGGGGTGTAACACTAAATATTAGCTGCTTAAAGTGTTGACAAATGTAATAATTTTGTGTATTTCTGTTTTTAATGTGTTCATTTAATGTGTTTCATTATTGTAAGTCATTAACATTCATATTTTATTCCAATTGGATTAATAACTGGATTTATTAAAATATAGGTATATTCTATAATTTTATTATTTTCATTTACTGTTCATAATGTTTCCACCGCCACTGTACTATATATATAATTATTCATGAATGGGTCATGTTTGTTTATCTTAACTAATTAAATATATACTGCAAGGTCAATTTAGTAAAATCAGGGTCGCCATGCTTTTTCAAAGATCAAATTCCCTGACTCTTTAGCACAATATTCAAAAAAATTAGATAGATTTAATAGAATTATATAGTGAAATTTTATTAAAGTATTGTATACAGACTTAAAATACAAAATGGCAATTGAATATTAAATAATAAATGCATATTACAGTTCACCTTCTTTTAATTTGATAGACTTATCTAACTCTTTTAATTCAGATATTT
>JAUZND010026350.1:0-23994 GCA_034780555.1 Coelogynopora nodosa
AAACCTAGACACTGTATCCGTATTGGTGAGTACTAATCACCTTAGTATATAGAGCGATAAAGTAACGCACATAAAAAAAACAGCACGCTTGCTTATGCATTCTTGACTTCTCACTTTACTACTATTATACAATATATATATATAATTTGTAATGTATAACGTATATACTGAAAATATTCCCAAGGTTGAAAATAAGTATTGATTAATTATTGCTTATCAGTAAATAAAATTAAACTAAAAGGAAACATTTTAATTTTCATTTGGCTTGCAAAATAAAAAAACACTTAAATTTTATTATTTAAAAATCATAAATAATTTAAATAAATTGTTATAATTATCTGTTTCAATGTCCTTACATCAACATTGTGATCCAACAAACTTTACCATTTTATGATATCACCATTTTATCATGTAAAGTGATATCACAAATATGTTTTTGTAGCAGCGTTTTATATGATGTTGTTGTTATAGAATTGCATAATTGTTTCAGTTTAATTACTTCGTAATACTTAAAAATAATAATAATGTCCAAAAACACTTAATAAAACACATTTTTGTTTAATTTTTAAAATATTTTAGTGATCATATTTTCGATTGATTGAAATTACATTTTATTCGCCTATTAACATGTTAACCTTTTTACGTTATGCATAACTATGACAAGTAAATATTTCTTCCGGTTTTAAACCAATGAAGAAAAATGTATGTCAGATACTGTCAAACATAGATTTAATTTTAAAACTTTTAATTAGCTCGAAACACAAAAATATTTTAAAATAATTGAATGCATATACTGATAAATTCGCCATGTATTTTAAAAATAATTAATATGAAATATTTGGAAATATTTTAATCGATTTCACAGGGAGTATGTCAAATTTAATCTCCTAGATTCGACCAATTCCCTGGTTTACATGCCTCGATTATTAATCTACAGTGGAACCCCTTTCCAGCAATTTTTCAATCCTCTGAAATATATGTATTGCATATTTTGAATATTTTGTTACACACATCTGTAAGCAGGCTGTACCAATGTACATCAATTGTGACCAGATCAGAGATGTATTTTAGCTCAGACGTCCAGACCGACTCATTTTCGTTTTACACCTTATTGTTTTATCCGTCGCTGTTTTTTTTGTTGCTTCAAACTTGTCCATCATAATCAGCTGCTTCTTTTTACCCGTTATATATTTCGTGAGATGAACATATACAGCATATACTACAATGCAAAATTAACTTTCCGATTTTGTAGATGAAAGGTTTTTTTTTTTTTTTAGTTTTCTGTACAGTTGAGCGTCCTTTATTCAGTGTACAACGTTGGATTGGATAAAAATGAATGGGAACTCTACATCACAAAATAGAAATATATGTTTTAACGATTAGATCATGGAATTACCTCACGCAGTCAACATCTTTTTAACTAAATAATTATTTTTACCCACTGAAATAGGTTTTCTAATACTTTCTACAAATCATAAATACCTATTAAATTTTGCGGAAGAAATTTAATTCCATGAACGATTTTTTAAATTTTCACTTCATTCAACTATTGAATGCTTAATATTAACAGCAATGTGAATATTATATACTTATTAACTATTTACACAGTATGGTCTACATCGGGTGGGTAATATAAGAAATATTTGTGTCCATTGATGTCGATATAGGAATCCCCTTGGGGGTCTAACGATATTACTGGCGTGAAAGGAAGCTCTTGTGAAACTGGCAGAAAATTGCTTTCAGTAATTGTGTATCCCTTGCAATAATGTCATCTGATAGCGGGGTAAAAAGGGGAGAGCCCCGAGCCTCATTAGGGGGCTAATAATAAAAGCCATGAGAAGGCAACGAATGTGGCAAGTCGACGGCCATTGATGACGAGAAAAGATGCTGCCTCAAGAAGTTAGGGGTGTTGTGCAGCAGTCAACTCTGAAATTTAGACGTCTAGCAAACTGCGCTCAAACTTTATTGTTTGCCAATATACTTCTAATTAGAGAATCCGTTGGCACCTTCTGGAGATTTTTCCGCGGGGCGTTAAGTTCTAGAAACGATTGATCAAATAGTTTTTTCTTATACCTTTGCTATAACATAACAGTTATGGGAAGTTCTTGATTTTCTTACAATGGCATAAGTTGGTCAGGAGTCATGTTTAATGAATCGACTAAGCAATGAATAATATATAATGCAAACAGCTACTGCTTTAGTTCATTTGGCTCTATACTGAGTTGTACTACTCAGCTATTTTAGTGATGTTCTCGTATTTTATTGCCGATTGCTATTTTATTGTATTAATTGGATAAGTTATCTAAATATCGTACTTTAATTAAATTAGGCCTGGTATTTATCTAGTAGCAATTTTTTTTAAAAACAAGCTTAAAAATGATATTTTTAAACTTGTTCGATTTAACAAAATTGAAAATGTGAATAGCAATAATAATCTCTTTTATTGGAATTGTCCAGAACTGTGACTATCAAATACAACAAAGCAATACATATTATTGTACATGAGACAGATGTCCAGGGTGCTGTCTCGTAACAAGTTCGAGCGTAATGTAGGAGTCTCCTGTTTCTGCCTAGCAGCTGTGTTAGTCGAGTGTTTGCGAACCTTGGTTCGTGTTGCATTAACGAAAAAGCGCTACTGATATTCTTGTGATAATAAAAACGTATTTAATATAATATATAAAATATATATAAAAACATAACAAAAAATAAAGTGAATCAAAAGCAATCGTACCATAAACCTAAACTCCAAATATATCGGACAGAAGAAGTTATATTCCTAAGATTCTTTTAATGCTGAAATTCATCAATTAATATATTAAATTGTGCCAATTATCAATTTGTACATCCTCGTCGCTAATATTATATTGTCTTTATCATACAAAAAGCAGTGTTTGGAGCTATTATAACGTCATAGGCGATCCTGTCATTGGCGCATAACCTCCATCGGTATCGTGAAGTGGGCGGGCGATGATACCTTCCTAATCAATCAGATATACAGAGAGCACATTCTATACTCACAGCAAAATCAATGAATACAAAATATTTGACAATTAACTTTTAAAAGAATTAATACATAATTTTATTTTTCAAATGAACTGAATATTTTGAAATAAATAAAATGAGATGAAAAGATAAAAAAAGGAAACGAATTTTATTCAAGTATAAATAAACCTACGCGGTCATAAAAGTCAGAATACAATATTAACATAATCATTTAGATCTTATTGATGTCAACTAACTGGACTATGTTAAACTGACTATAGTCAAAAATATCATCGCTGTCGTGCAAGCAATTCTACTAAAGTATATCGTCGTTGTATAAATGCAATCAACAACAGTAATTCCATTTTTATATTTCTAATTCTATTTCCATTTTTATATTTATTCAATTAGTTATGCGGAACTACTGAATTTTTTGAAATATTAATATTCAAATTAATTAGCTTGGTTAAAGTTGATATAAACATAAAGGTAAAATTTTAATAAAACAAAATAAAACAAAAATTATTATGGTGCTGTATTTAAAAATTATAGGCGGCAAGCAAGAATAAAATGAAAAAGTTCAAATTTAAATATAAATTAAAAATATTATGGCGAAATAAATGCCATCAAAAATTTATTTTATCTAAATGTATGGATTTTATTTTATAGTTAACATTTTTTCAGAAAATATATTTTTGGTCCATTACAGTTATTTTGATTAAATGTTTACTGCTATATTTATATATATATATATATATATATATATACAATAATATATAATTGAATATCTCGCCTTATTATTTAACTGTCAAAAGTATGCCTATTTGAAAAAAATGTCTTCTCATAAATAATAAAATAATAATTTTTGTTCTGAAAAACATTTCTTTTCAAGATCTTGTTAAATTGCAAATAACCTTGATTAACATGACACTTTAATCAATGAAGTCGAAATATTAAACTTTAGTTAAATTTAAAACTTAATTGGACAAATTTACAACATGATGCGCTACGAAAAATAATAATCTTTTCAATATTTAAATGTATGTATAATTTATATTTATTTAATTATTACATTAATTATTAATTGAATAATAATATTCTATATTTACTTCAAAAAGATAATATTGAAAGATTATTTAATGATGACTTAAAAATAAAACTTAGTAACTAATAAGTACATAAAATATATATTTCTTCAAAATAAAAATCAATTAAATAAAATATTATTTGAACAATGAGTAACTATGTTTTATTGAAATTAAGATAAAGACCCAATAATTAAATGAAGGGCAACATATGATTTATTGTGTTAAATATGCCAATGTACTCGGATTAAGGTAATTTTCAAATGTTTACCTGACGCTAAAATTGCGGTTTTACCTTCTTTATGTGAATGTTGGCCGAAATAATGTTCGACAATATAAAGTATTCGTCTCTATTTATATAAATATATTTATTATTTTTTCTGCCATTTATATGAAATATTAATATAAAATATATAATACATATAATATTAATGATAAATATTTAAATAATTACATACAATAAAAAGCGACTCAAGCGATGGACAAAGACAGCCTTAATATGTCATTAAAAATATCGATATTGCACTTTATTCCGGTCAAAATACCCATACATATAAACATGTTAACATCGCAATATTAGAGTCATATAATTGAAGCACTAAAGATAAAAAATTATATTTGAATTACATTACACCGTAATAATGGCTATGTAATAATGCAAATTCCAATAATGGCATTAATTAATATCCTGGGGCTTTGTCGAAATTTCCTTAAACAAATTTATTTAATGTTCACATTAAAATATTCCCATTAAATTGATTTATTGTAAAATATTTGTTATTGAGATTTTATTACTACTCTGATATTATAATATTTTTCGCGATTGAAAAAGTGCATTTTTTGTAAGAAATATATTCCACTAAGTTACTAAGCTATTTAATTACTACCTTACTGCACTTTACTGCACCTTACTGCATCTTACTGCACTTTACTGCACCTTACTGCATCTTACTGCACTTTACTGCACCTTACTGCACCTTACTGCACCTTACTGCACCTCACTGCACCTCACTGCACATTACTGCATCTTACTGCACCTTACTGCACCTTACTGCACCTTACTGTAACTCACTGCACCTTACTGCACCTTACTGCACAATTCACATTTATCATTGTCAATTTTAATATTTAAATTAAATCATATAATAATATACTACACTTACGTAATTGGATATTTTTATATCTAATACGTTATATTATAAAAACTGACTTTATTAAATTAAAGTTTACCTAACAGCTTATATTGAATAGATCTCATAGTGAACACTGATTTATAGGTAACAAATAAATTTTCACTGATGCAGTGTCAAATATAAATATAAACTATAGGTACAATATATATAAATTTAATATATAAATATGGTAACATTAGTTACTTATCAGTGAAACAGTGAAAATTATTCATGATCATCAACTCTGAACCTTTTGGAAGGGATCTAATAAAATGTATCTTACTTTTAGGAAGCTTTCATGCAGAAATGAGCTTTCTCGGATGCACAGGACGCATACAGTAATGGCTTCATCTGCGAAGCAGCATTCCATATTATATTCTAAGTGGCAAAGCTGTTGCTCGGGCAGTTCGTGCACGCTTCACTGTAGACGCAGCGCTAAATGCTTTAATTATGAAAGATATGCTCAATGTATCTCTGCTTACTAACAGGACAAATCATTCAATAGTGAAATTAAAGATACAAAATTTGATGAAATAATTTCAAATCCAATGTAGGACTATGCTATATATGTAGTTCGACGAAGTGATCGCCTATGGACAGGTCTTTCTCCTGACCTGATTATCGAGCAAATCCTATTTAGAAGTTTGAAGACCAGTAGAGGGCTCACACGGGGCAGGGATGACAGAGCAACAACGCCTGCAGTGGTTTGCATCTACAATATATGCCTGCCTGTGCAGAAGTGAATGAAACAACACACTAGGGGCTTACAAGAGTCAACTACAACTCTGGAGAACGGAATAAAAATATGACCAAATCAAGACAATCTCGTGACTGGACGGATACACTAACAGTTCTCCAGTATCTTCATGAGAGAGATCCCTTCAGAAAGGACTGCCATCTTCGGTACATTGCCAGTGGTGTGCATGCATTGGTGATACAGCCCAAACAGATGGATTTAAAATATAAAAATCTATGGATGGGAAAAGCTCTGATGATTACACTTTCTGGAGAAAGGACCAGGCCGTCTCTCCGGTATGAAAACATACGCTAAAATTTATGGAGATGTTATTCAAGTCCATCCACACGCCCTCTTCTAGAGATTAATTATAGTTGCACAGAAATTTTGGAAAAGCTAGAGTTTTATCTCAAATATGAGTTGTGCACCTTTCCAGCAGGATTATTTGATTCGCCTCTTCTGCTTAGAGAAGCATTCAAACCAGTTCTTGCTAATGCTATTTGGGATATTATCGGTCCTGATCTCACAAGCCACATCTCAGATGATGACACTCAATATGTTTTGGATGGTAGGGCACTTTTGCACCGTATTCCATGGAACAATGGATCTATTAATAGATCCATTGTAATAGTATGTAACAAAGAAGTATGGAAATGCTATAATCGGATTCGACGGCTATGAAATTGTTTACACAAATGAATGACTCACACAAGACATTAAAAAAAAGAAGATCCCACCGGAGGCATTTGCGGCTAACATGCCAGATACAATGAAGAAAGAAGAATTCTTGTACAATAAGGAGAATAAACAGCGTTTTATTATGATGCTCAGTTAAGAGCTTCAGAAAGCAAATTGCAAGGTACACAATTCCCCAGGAGATGCAGAACTGCTAATATAGTGAAAAATGCGGTTCAGTCGTCTATCACAACTGTGGTGATTGGAGATGACACAAATCTTCTCATACCATGCAATACCATAATCTCATGACCTGCTCTTTTCACCTGAGAAGTCTCGCATTTGGAACATCAAAGCTACAAAGCAGATGCTTGGTCCGAAGATATGTAAACACATATACTATTTCTAAATGAAGTTCTTGGCTGGGACAGTTATACATCTAGCTTTCATGGTATTGGAAAAGGAGTTTCCCTCAATAAATTCAAAGCAAATAACGCATTCAGCGAACACGCCAAGGTTTTCGATAATCATTCAACTTCCATGAAAGATGTAGCAGACGCAGGAGAGAAAGCATTGGCCAAGTGACACCCTCGATTCCCTTCGATATCATCGGTTTTGTGAGAAGGTAATTTCTAACTTAAACTGTGTTCAACCTCAAATCTTACCTCTGGACATCAGCAGCAGTAATGTATCACAGTTTGTGTGTTTATTTACAAGTAAAACAGTGGAAAAGAGAAAATAGACTACAGCCAACAGATAGACACATTTAGATCTCAATGGATAACCATTTTTACCCCTGGCGTCCATTTTAGATTTCCCTTAAAATAAGGACTTTACCCCTAAATGATTCCTTAGGACTTTTTTTTGGTCATTTAGAACATGCTCAGGTAACAAAATCCGCTGAGTTTGTTCTTGTTGCAATTAGTGTAAGATTCTTCGACAAAATGCCTGGACTATATATATATATGAGAATGAAAATGAAAATGAAAATACCAACACATTTTCAGCTTACAAATATTACAATAAAAATCAAATTAACTAATACCCTAAATGATTCGTTTGCTTTTTTAATGAGATTTTTCT
The DNA here is from genome assembly GCA_034780555.1 of Coelogynopora nodosa. Lineage (NCBI taxonomy): Eukaryota > Metazoa > Platyhelminthes > Proseriata > Coelogynoporidae > Coelogynopora > Coelogynopora nodosa. Next base: position 7,734 of record JAUZND010026350.1, read on the forward strand.
GCAAGAGAGTAATCCAATGTTGGGGAAACAGAACCAAATGGTCGTAAATTATTCGTTTATTTTTAAAATCGATACTACGAAAACATTATTTGCAAGGTATATTATAGTGAGGTATTTTCAACATTATTATATTGACTAATTATTTACATTTGTTACACATTGAAAGGTAGGTAGAGTCGAGTATGTGAGTTTGTGATGCAGTTTCTCATATCTATCTTTGTCAAATGCCACTATGTACAATATTTCGGGAATTTAAAACAGCTCTTAAGAGTTTGTTTGTTAAATTTGCTTCTCATCTACATTGCTCTTTTAAATCATAGTAAAGTAAAAGAAGACCATAAACCATTTGAATACATTTTTTGACGTTCACTCAACGTATATGGGAGATTTAGTCACTTATTCCAGGCACAGTTATACTTCAACGTTTCTATTTCACAACTTGTACATTTAGAAAATCTTCGCTGATATTTTAAATTCATTTTAATGTAGTTTTTGTTTTTATCATCAAGTCAAGCATTTATACCGATGTTTTGAAATAGACACACTTTAAATGCCAATAATATTTTGTGAATAAAATATTTTAAAAGAACTGTTATTTTTGTTAGAAAGATTTTTATTTTGTAAACTACATAATATCAATGAATAAGCTTATTCTGTGCATTATAATATGCTCAAGGATATGGCTACAAATTAGTTATAAGCTTTGTTATATTAATACGTGACACATACCCCCGTTTATTTTACATTATAATCAAATATACATTTTACAATTATACAAAATAATGTATAGTATGGTTGTTGATTAGAAACACACAATGCTACTGCAACCGCAAGAATAATGTTCACCACAAGTTGGTGCCTTATCATGATACAAAACAATTGAGACATACTTATATATACAAAAGTAATTTATATGCAAAAATAAAAAAAGCACAATTGATAATCTACAAATTTCGCATATGTAATGTATAATGTTGTACGTGCATATCATATACCAATCTTAGCGCTGAACTTTAATAAATCATATATATATAGTTTGTGTATCTATAGACGCTTTGAACAGACTATTTGGGGGTAAAGTTGACTGGTTACAAATTTAATATAAAAAAATGGAAAAATCAGGCTGCGATTATTTATTGTTTTAAAATGTTTTGAATGTTTCAGCAAATAAAATCGCCATTTATCTGTAATTAAGTTTTATTTAAACGTGTATTTTTAATTTATGTAATGGTTAAATGCCTGAAAAGTCGATTTGACAAAAGTGTTAATTTAAAAAATGTTAAATGAAGATGTAGTCAAATTTGCTTGAAAATTAACTGTAATTGGCGATTAAAATACATTCAATTTTGAGTGAAATACAATATAATTTAAAACGCATATAATGTTAAGAATTAAACACAAATATTTAAATAATTGTAAACGAAAAGATTTTTAATCCATTCGTTGATATGGTAACCTCAAATTTGTCCCCAAATGTGTATTTTATTACAAATAAACTAAATTAAATTTATAATATAATTTAAGACATACACATTATGTTGATTAGAATACATTGTTCAATCCTATATGCATAAACTATACTATTGTATATAATATAAGTATAGTTTAAATATAAATAATGATTATACCATAGGACTACTTTTTATTGTTAAAATGGGTCGATAATATTGTGAAGGTTAAATTATGTTGAATCTATAAAATGAGTTTCATATTTTTATTTACAATAAAGAAGATCATCTAAAAAAATAGAGATATATGTATAATAATTTTTTTAATGTTATTACGAAAATCACCATAAAAATACACACATCTTATAATTTTATTATCTATTGAAACCGGCAAATACTTTCAAATATAAATATAAATATAAATTTTAAAACAAATCAAGTTTTAAAATATCCATTTAATTTTAATGTATTCAACGAATAGATTTAAGTACCCCTTTTAGATAAGTTCCATTGAAATATTGTTCAAAAAAATATACCATATAAATTGGTTTACGACGTTGCTAATTCAACAATATATATTAAAGTAACTTCAAAAAATGTGTACAAAAAAGAATGGCACAAAATATTGTTCATTAACTATGATATAATGTATATATCTGTAATATGTAATTACTATTCTACATAACTTGACCTGGAATAATGTTAATATGGGCAGAATGGACGCAAAAATGTCGGTAAAAAAGAATACCTACTTTGATCAACATGTAAAATGTGTAGCATATATTTCCCCAAAGCCAGATGAGTATCACAAAAGTCTTCCTATATCTATTGTTACAAACATATATACATACGGAATTTTCAGCTTCGGAAATGACGGTACTGTTGTAAAATGGAACAATATATTCGATCCCAATTGAATAGTTTTACCAAGCTAAATATTTCTTAAGAACCAAGAAGGGAATTATGCATTGATGGTTGTTACTGCATCATAATTAATAAATGCTGTTCTTCATTGAAGCTATTATACGCACAGTGGAGAAAATTACAGAGGGAGGTTGATTTAATAGTACTCAGACTGTTGTTTATTATTATTCATTGTTGCTCATAGTACATACTCAGACTGTTGTTTATTATTATTCATTGTTGCATTGATTGCAGATACATGTTTATTACTGGTTACAGCATTGTTTTTACAAGAGGAATAAAATGTAGTTTCCCAGCAGCACGATACGTGGTCGATTCAAGACATACTTTTTAACATTTTATTTAAATATTATATTGAAGATATTTTATTCCTTAAGGATAACTATTTTGACTGATCTTATCTAAATTGTGTTAATGTGAGTATTTTACATGAAACCATAACATTTCTAACGACAATTTGTGGCACCAATATTTATTTCATTTTACAGCGGCACCGGAAGTCCTAGAACGCAAACTAAGGGACCAAATATCCCGTGCACCAGTAGGCTATAATATAGTATACATTACACAAACACACCCACATCTCCAATCGTCACACAAAGCTGTCCTCCGTGTAGCCACCACCCGGCTTCTTGCTCTTCAGCGCCATCACCGGTGAGCCGTCCTCCAGCACATAGAACTTGTTGGCCGCCGCCAACCCGCCCCGCTTGCACGTCCCCGTCTCCGCCCCAGCCGTGTGATGATGCAGCTGGTGCAGCGGGGAACTCTCCGTACTCATGCTCCCGTAGACCTGGTAAATGTTGCCACCGACGCCACCGCCACTGCTGGCCCCCGGATGCATGGCCAAGCCGCGGCGCGAGACGGGGGTCCCGGTCCGTGTGAGCTCGTAGTAGCAGTTGCGCCGGCTGTCCCGCCCCGGGGTCATCGTGTGCGTGTTGCTGATGCATAGGCCCGCGCTGCCGACGCCGATTGGTCCGCCGTTGTCTGGGCAACCGCCCTGTGGTGGGAAATCCACTACTGATCCGCCACTGCCGCCCAGACTGTCCAGCATCTGATGGAGAATGTGTAGAAGCCCAGTGGTTAGAGTGTTTCACTATACCATGTTATAAGCGACTCGGAAACACGAATACCCTTTTATTGTGTATAATTTATGAAAAAAATTGGGGTCGACTAAGTGTGAATACTAATTCAGCGAGTGATGTGCTTACTCTCAATGTCGATGACTTTAAATGACTCTCTACTTCATACTAACTATTAAACTATTAAAATGACCCAAGATCACTATATCTCTTTGACAAAGGGGAAACAAGGAATAAATGATTAATCTTAATATTTTTTTAACTAAAAAAAAAAAAAACTTCAAAAATGCAACAAGTTAAATATTAAAAAACAAAAAAAAACAATTTAGTTTCATTTCTTTAAAGACCTGATAGTCGGCAGTGGTTGCCTGGGAGACCTGGCGGTTGGCAAGGACCATTCGTTCGGCGTTGCCAGGGTCGTTGGTGTCGATATCAGAAAGTTTGAGGAAGCTGCCGACTATCTGTTGATTCCAGTTCACTGGGAGAAGAGCTTCAGAAGCGCCTTCATCTTTGCCTGCATAAGTGCGAAGAGAACGATATCACGATTTACGTTGTGGTAATGTTAGTCCTGGCTTAGACTATATATATATAGATGTATATATTGATTGTTTTAATAAACTTTAAGAAACGAATATAATTTTCAATGTGTATTGCTTATGTTCATGATTAACTTAAAAACTGTATCATATCAATCTAAAATAACTGTTAAAAATAAATATGTCAGTATTCATAAATAGAAGTTCAATATTTATATTAAAATTTTATTCTATTCTATTCTATTCTATTCTATTTTCTATTCTATTTTTTATTCTATTTTCTATTTTATTCTATTCTATTCTATTTTATTCTATTCTATTATATTTTCTATTCTATTCTATTTTCTATTTAATTCTATTCTGTTCTATTCTAGTATTAGTATTATTAACTAATATAAATTTAGTTTTAACAAAAAAAAAATATTTTGAAAATCATTTAATTACAATAAAAGGTCTCGTTTTATATTTTTTATATTTTTATATTTCCTCGTTTATAATTATAACGCCCTAGAGATTTTTTCTATAGAATGATGTTAGAAATCAATTTTCCTTGTCAATTATTATAACCTAAAAATTGCCAACTATACACTTTTAATTTTTAATAGGCGTTTCTTGAAACAGAAGATGAAGGAGTGAGCCAATGGGGGAGGCTGTATTGTTTACTGGTCATCAGCTGGAGGCAGTTAATGGCATGAAGTTGACTTACATCCGAAATCGACATCGACAGCATCCGCTCGAATCAATGAAGGACTCGTTGGAGACGATAACTGCATCGGATAAACATTCGGACACTGCGGTGAAAGAATGGGGGAAGGAAAGAATATTATTTAAAAAAGTGATGTGTGTAAATATTTATACATAAACATATGTCTTAAAATGTGTGTATTTATAAATATATATTTTTTTTCTTAATTGTTTCTGATTTTCGAAAATGAACTGAATTTAGACTGGAGATGATACAAAACCTAAAAAATGAAAGGGAGTCAGTCAACTCAAGCGGAGAGGAACAGAAACTGCCGACCGTCTGTAATCAGGCTAATGGTGTACACTCAGCACAGGAGCGAAAGTGAGGAAGGAAAGGAGAGGGGAGGCGGGGAGAGGCAACCGAATAGGAGGACTAATTCAACCTTTTCATCTCTCCGATTTTGAGTTTGCATTTTAACGTTAATATGCGTAGGATTGCAACAGGAATAAAATACGATTCAGTATATAGAGATAAACTTGTTAGAGACAGAATTGGTCTGAGACGTGGAAAGTGGTCTGGAAAGTGGAAGGACCCCTTGAGAATCATTTTGGTGACTACTGTATATTATGACTGCACACAGCTGCTTTTCCTGAGTTTATGCATTGGACCGTATATAGAAAACAATAATGTTGGCACATTATGTTCAAATATTTGGTTCTCACCTTTCGGTAAGTATCCATGGATTTAGCTTCATCACCGGGTTTATGTCTTCTGTTGGTATTCCCTTTCCTTCCTAAAATAAACAACAATAAACAACTCTTTTAAAAGGAAAGTTATGGAATAGGTATCACGTATTCGGAAATCGGAAACTCTTTCCGTTAAAAAATGTATAGATTTGTATTAATGAAAATAAAAAGTATTTGTAAAATAAATATTCTTTGAATGTAAATAATAATGTCATGTTTCGATCAATAGGCTATATAGGCGATTATTTTAACCAACAAAATATTTCAATGAGATTTTAATTGAGCACGCGTTTATCACGACTATTTCCATTCTAAATAATTTTTTATAAAATGTTTAATGTATTTCTATATAAATCACTATTGGCAACTGATCACCTCGCATTTTCACCAAGTTTAGGTTTCAAATATTATTTTCAATCAAGTTTTGATAAACATTGATGTATGTCCTTATGATTATAATGATTATGATTACGTTGTCTATAAATTATAAATTACAACTATATAGTTCAAATTGTTAAAAGAAATTAAATATACATTTAAATGACACAAAAATGTGTGGCTATATAGAATGATTAAAGTTTAACCACTATGTTTTGTTGAATGGGAGTCTATTAAATTTACTGAATTTACTGAAACAAAGTTATAACACAATATATTGAAATTTACTGAATTTACTGAAACAAAGTTATAACACAATATATTGAAATTTAAATTGACAAATTTAAAACGATTACTTAAAAAAAAGTTTGTCAGTATGTCATTTTCCAATCATTGTAAAACTATCCACCTAATTTAGATTACATTTATATTCGCATCACTACAGTTATATTTATTATTTGTAAAAATACTGCTACTACATATAATCCTGTCCAAATATGTTGTGTGTTCATTTATTTGTGGATTGAAAGCCACGTTGTATTTTTAAGTATATACTGTATGTTTAACCATTATCAATCTTGAAGGTGCATTTTTTATTTTAAAAAAGTTATCTAATTATTTATGCAATGAGCCGCAGAAACTTATGTGAAAAACAATGGTTTTCGTCATTTTATATAACTTTTGTAAATTCAATGATTTTTCAGATATAAAGAAACCTCTACGTCTAAATAAAAAAACAGAGGAATAAGAATGAGCTGATACTCATTAATTATAGTCAGAAATTAAAAGTTTAATAATAAATGTGTAGTAAAAATAAGTGTAATATTTAATAATAAATAAAAATAATTATAGCAATTCTATCCGCCCTTCAAACTATTTATTTGAAGTCATCATTTTTGTAATTTCGTAATTTCCCAAATTTTTGTTCGATAATCCAGTACAGTTTAAAATTACAAAGATATATACTGTCAGAGTATGTAGTAATTCGCTTGAAATTGCTAAAATCATGTCCGTATTATGCGAATCACTTTGATCAATATAATAGAGCCATAAAAATTAGCATGTAAGTCCTTATTTTGAATGATACAAATAGAATACATATACAATCTCCATATTGTTAATAATATAGATATACTAACTAACCAATATAATAATAATTTTAATAATTATTGAATTTTTTTGCACCAAAAAAATATGAAAAGTTATCTCCATTTTTTAAGAATGGTTTCAATTAAACAGATACAGTCACCAGTTTAAGGTGAGGGCAAATAAGAAATCCCTGATTATCGAGAACAGCTTATCGAACATCGGTACCCTGAGGGATGTTGCTGTTGTCAACCAAAGTAATTAAGTCCTGTGAATTAAAGAAAGTGCTCCCCCATAGCTGTGCGGGGCATACTTCGATAGATCAATATTTCGAATTACGGCAATCGATGGTTGGCATTGTCGTGAATAAGTAAGTAAAGTAGATTATTGATTAGTCAACTGAAAAGGCGACAGCACACTGAGAAAAAAGGGAGAAATTTGTTAGCAACAGAAGCTCCCGATGATATACCCTCTTCAATTTCTAGGGAGGCAATTCGCTTGAGTAATTAAAATATTGCATGCTTAAATGAATGAGAAGTATTCATTACCTATATGGCTTTCTGCAAAAAACCGTATCTATCTCGGGTTATGGATCTCAATCTTACAGCGGTAAATTAAAAATATTAGAGTATACTTAACAGTTTTATGTCTGCTTAACATTAATGACACGTTTTTTTAGTTTTTTGGTTAAAATAGTAGACTTTAATTTGTTTTGGTAATATTCTGTTTTTTGTAAAAGAATATAGTTAGGCAAAGACCACTTATTTAATTAATAGTGTGGTAATGATGTTGTTGAATACATGTATTACATACTTAGGTTACTTAAATTTACCACTAATGGATATTTACTAAATTTTTTGTTGAAAATTAATTTCAATGATAAAATTACTAAATATGAATTATCAGAAATCATCAAACATACTATAATTTTAGTTTATTAAAACTATTCTTCATCAAAACAAGAAAAAAAAATGTTTTGAGTTGAGTGGTTATAAGATGATGGTTAGAATCGGAGGATGATATTGATTAGAGAATGATATAAATCCTCATAACTCATAATTATTCATATATAGAGAATGCTATATAAATCTTCATGACTCATAACTCTTCATATTTAGATAATGATATATAAATCCTCATAACTTATAGCTCTTATTAAACAGAGAATGATAAATAAATCCTCATAATTCATAATTCCTCATATTTAGAAAATTATATAAATTCTCATAACTCTTTATATATAGATAATGATATATAAATCCTCATAACTCATAATTCTTCATATTTAGAGAATGATATATAACTTCTCATAATCACTTCATATGGAGGAGGATATAAAAGTATTAAATACCCATTGTCACATAGATACTATGATAATAGTGTGCGAAAATCGTCTTCTATGTGTTTACATGAAGCATAATAAATATATGGAAAACGGATTGTAATAGTTCTTCAATAGTTATAAAATCAACATGAAAAATTCGTAATTTCCATCCTACAATTTCATGATATCTTTCTGCCTCAACATAACCCATAAAGAACACAACTACTCACCTTGAAAATATCCTCTCGTTGTCCGGGAAAATATGTGTCGATATCGTATGAGTGCAACAAGAATAACAGTACTTAGCAAGAGCAGGATAAATATAGTAATGAGGATGATGATAATCGTTCTGTCCGAGACCTGTCCGGTGCGATAAAGGGAGTGCTCGCCAACATCATTGGACGGATTACTTTGACTTCTCACCACCCGGACACTAATCGAGGTGTTGAGACTTCGGGGACGCCCTAAATCATAGGCTCTGATGCGTAGGGTAAAGATGCTCGGGGCGTTGTCAGTGAGGGCTTGACGAAGGTAGCAAATACCCTGGGCTGAGTCCATTTCGAAGAATCCCTTCCCACCAAAGTCTAGACTGTAGTTGACAGTGGCGTTCTCCCCCATATCTGGATCGGTAGCTCGGGCTGTGAATATTGTTATTCCGGCCATGGACATCTTGGAATCGATCGGAAATTCTTGATTGTTGAGTGGAGTTTGAAATACAGGCGAATTATCATTCCGATCTAGTACAGTCACAGCAATAGATGCTGTGCCGGTATTGCGTTCTTCTGAACGTTGGTACGGATTGTCAATGGCAAACACCCGAAACTCGTAATGACTACGTTCTTCACGGTCCAATTTCTTCTTAACTCGTATAGTCCCGCTTTTGGAATCAATTATAAAAGCATCAGCATCAGATCCGCGATCAAGTTTGTAAATAACTTTACCATAGTCATTGCCGTCGTCCAAGTCTTTGGCAGTTACTCGACCCACTAAAGCGTGTTGGAGATTCTCCTCAACTTCCATGAAATAGGTTGGCTCAGAGAAGTGAGGCGGCGAATCATTTTTGTCCGTGATCAATACTCGGACATTAGCCGTGGACGACAGTTGCATCGCCTTCCCAGAGTCGGTAGCCTGAACGGTCAAGTCAATGTGTTTATCTTCTTCGCGATCAAATGGATGAACCGCATAAAGGGTTCCAGTGGCGGGTTCTATTTCAAAATAATTGCGTGGGTTTGTGATCAATGAATAGGTCAACTTGGCATTCAGCCCTTCATCTGCGTCTTCGGCTTCAACACGTCCAAGAACAAAGCGCTGCTGACTGCCAAGTTTTGGCTCTCCCTCGGGGAGGCTGAAGTCAAAATGGCTCTTAACAAAACGCGGCGCTTCGTCATTGACATCGGTCAGTTTGATACGAACCAGCGCCGATCCCGTGAGCTGTACACCCTGTCCACCCTTCTGCACATTGTCAACGCAGACAACGTTGAACTGGACTTCACGTGTTGTCTCGCGATCCATCTGTTTGAAGGCCATTAGTCGATAGATCCGGCTTGACTGTGGACTCGAGTAGCTGTTCTGCATCGAGGAGATATCCAGCAGCCGGAATCGTTCATCGTTGGTCCGGCAGGACACCTCCCCTCCCAGTCAGGTGTCTCGATCCGTCACGGTCACCTGGGCGACCATTCTCCGCTCTTCGTTCTCTCGCAGGTAGCCCCAGGACTGTCCGTTACCATGAATGTAGTAGACAAACACCTCCGGTCGGTCGTCGTTCACGTCCCGGATCCGAATTGTGATACGGGTCGCGGACTTGAGGGGAGGGGATCCGCCATCGGAGGCCACGATTGTGAAGTCGAGTTTTCCGGTGTCGGTACTGTCGACATCGAGTCGTTCTCGAATCACCAATCGGCCCGTATGGTTCACCGTCCGAACTTCAAAGAATCTGAAACGAGATTGTGATACAAAATGGATAACGTGGCAATCAGAATGCCTTCAGATATTGTATATATATAATATAAATAAAAATAAAGTTCCTTTAAAAGAGTCAATCGAAGTAATTAATTATTTAAATATTCACTTATTGAAATAAATATTTAATCGAAAAATCATGAAATCAATGTTATTCATTTTCTTTTAAAAGTATAGGTATAGTATAATGTTTATTCATTGTAACACTTAATTATAATATATAATAACCAAATATTAATTATATAAATTATTGTTTAAAACAATAGTACATATTTATGTCGTAAACCGTACGTATTATATATGTTCCCATTATAAAATACAGTTTTAAGAGTACATAAATTCTGATATTATCTTAATGTTGTTAGTAACAATATAGAAATATACTTAAAAACAATCAATTAAGGAAAGGTTCGCATAAAACGAATTCTCAATAGATGTATAAGCTACACCTTTAATCACACTAACAGCATTTTTCATCACAACAGTAATTCCAGCTTATTGACAAAAATTTCACTGACAATATATACGTAATACTCTATAAAAAAAACAATTGTAATTACTGATACATACTCAGAGAATTGAAAAAGACATTCACATCCTATAAAAATAACTATAATCAGTTTATAAAAGAGGTTTTTTTGTTTAGTATGGCATGCCAATTTCCATATTTTTGCCATTTTTTAATAGGTTAAAATATTAAAATAGAATCTGAATTTAAATTTTAAGTATAATTACCAAACTTTATGCAAATTGGATAAATATTGATCATTATTGATAATGTAAAGTATTAAACTGTTATACATTGTTATAATGTAAGGAAAAGTATGTGTATAGTGTATCATTTGAATATTATAACACAAAAGTGGACAACAACTTTTTCCACATTTAAATAATATTTTCAAACCGATATGACCTAAACAATCTTTTTGTATTGTTAACGTAACTAGTTGGACCAATTTATTGTTTGTATCTACGTCCAACGTGTACTTTATTTTAAGGAAGTAATATACCTCCTTCCAAATCTTCATAACGGCCCCGATAACGGATGATTGTACTTATAGTTTAATAGTGAAATATTTACATCATTCAATATACTCCTGTCTCACCTGCTAGCCAACCGCTCCTCATCATTGATCGGGGAGCGCAGATAGTAGTGCAGCCGCCCGTTGCTCCCCTTGTCCGTGTCTGTCGCCTCAACAGTCAACACTTCCCGCCCGACGGGGGTATTTTCCTCGACCACGGCGTCGTACGACGGCCGCTTGAACACCGGCCGATTGTCGTTGACATCGCGCACGACCACGTGCACATTCAGGGTGCCCGTGAGAGGCGGCGACCCATTATCAATCGCCAGGACACGCAGCGTGTAGTTGTCCCGTTTCTCCCTATCCAACTGTTCCGTCAGGGTGAGTCGAACGCCGTCCTTGTCGCGCTGCAGTTTGAAGGGGTACGTGTCCCCCTCGAGCCGGTACATCTTCACCGAGTTCTCGTAGAGGTCGGGGTCTTGCGCCTGGATCATGTCCAGCTTCGTGTCGCCCGGATTGGTGTTCTCGATCACGTAGAGTGTGGTCTCGTTTTTGGGAAATGATGGCGCATTGTCGGTGATGTCCTCTAGGTAGACGGTGATTGTGTTGTGGGACGGCTCCTCGGAAGACCCGTATAAAATGGACAATTGTATGTCACATTCGGGCTTTTTCTTGCAGAGTCTGTCTCGATTTGGTGGTTCGCGGATTAAGAGCTGACCGGTTTTTCGATCTATTTCGAAGTAGCGTACTCCGGGGAGGCCACGATTACCGATAGCTAAGTAGGTGTCTTTGGAAAGACTCAAGTCGAAGAGTTTGGCTAAGTTGGCCACGACAGTTCCTTTGGGAACCTGTTCTTTTATACGATAGCTGATTAGGGAAGCTGGAGCAACGACAGGAAAATTCCAAACCAGGAAAAGCAACAGGAAGCAGACCATTTGTAGCGATATCATACCCGCTGGAATAGAACATATAACAGCGTATAAAAATCTTGTATTATATATAGCAACACTAGTCAAAATTATAAGCGAACGATGTTCTACTCCAAAAAAAGTATAGATATATTTTACTGATACCAAACTATGACTCATCAAATAATGCATTTGTGTAAATATATCAATAAATCTATCATTTTATTCAATAGTTATATTTGAATGTCCTCTATATAGATATCCGATAACACACCATTGCTATAAAACAATCATTTTTAATGGAACACTTATTTGTCAATATAGAGATATATAGTAATTAATATCATTCTAATATTTTGGATATTGTGTAATTATAATACATTTATATTTACAAACCACAGGGTGGTCCATAAATCCGTACCCCCAAGCTTACATACAATGTATTAAGAATATTGAAAATAAAATTCATATTATAGCTGTGGTTATTTCTATTACCTGTGGCATTTACATTTAACACTTACTTGGTCGTTACACTATCTGTAAATAAATAAACATTTACATCGTTACTGTGTGTAAATAAATAAAATTATGTAATTTAATTTTCTTAATACGACTGAGAGCTACCCTGAATTTATGAGCTACCCTGAACATAATAAACAACTCTAATTGGTAAATATTTACTAGTTCAAATGTTAATTGAGGTTCTATTACAGCATATAGTTTGTAAATATAAAAATAAAAATCGAAGATAAAGCCCAAATATGTAAGCTATATTCGCAATATAAAACATAAAATAGAATCCCCAATTTAATTTAATTTGATCTATATAATGTTGCATCATAATTTTATCAGCCTTATCAACGATATTTCAGTTGCAATTTTTATGCTATATTTGGATTAATTAGAAGCGCAAAATATATATATAATATCGATATTTTATTCCCATTATTAAATTAAATGTGCTGTCTGTCTATCACGTACGGAATCTAGCAAAATCAATAGTGTTATCTTCGCATCAATATATAATTGTTAATTGTTAATAAAGTTAGCAGCTATACCATGATGGATTTATACATTCAGTATTAATACTATATTCTGCTATGTATGTAGGTAGAAATGAGATATTTAGATACGCTCACTATATATAGTTGTAAAATGCAGTCTTTTAATACAATTAAATTGTCTCAATTTATGGAATTATATAACACGATTATTTAATTCGATACGGTTAAAACAGTGTTCGTATTTTAATCGGCTGTTCTAAACTGTTTATATATAGCAAACGATGTTTAATACTTACTATTACGAAGTTGATACAACTCGAAAGGCGTACGCTTAATTATAGAACTATAAAAGTATAGGTATTGATATTTATAACAAGTGACAACAGTTGTACATTATGTTTAATAGATGAAAATATTATATCATCCATTTTTTAACATCTAAAGTAATATAAGGCATCCATTGGAGAAAATATATCACTTTTGTTAGAACGAGTTACATGTGTTCAACATATATAATGTATAAAAAGGTTTTCAATTAGGGAATTGGAACAAATAACAGACAAAAAAAGGAACTCTAAAGTTTTTTTATATAATCGATTTGAGTCGTGTCAAGCACATTTATATTTTCTTTTATCGTTTGGTTTAATGGACTAATTAAGTTAAAATTAACATCCATATTTAAATAAAAGTTTTGTTAATGCGTTCATGTTTAAAACATATTTTCGACTTGAAAGAAGAAAAAAAACTGAATTCACTTTTGATGTTGCTTTTATATTTTTGTAATTCATTATCATCAGGTGTCTCTGCGTTTTTTCATATTCACTTATTTCCCATTAAAATTGTACAGTTTATTGTTTGTATATATTTGTTTCATTTTTTTGAAGTCGAATCGGATGCATTAAAATGTTGGAGGTTTATCATTATATGTACAGTTGGTATTATATACAAGAAGGAAAACTTCATATAATTTAATAAGTAAACACTTTTACACATTTCTATAGGTTGCTTATTATAATATTAAGAAAACTTGCTATCAAGATTTGGAACAAGCCTCTAAGTGCAATTATAACTTGATTATAAATGGTTTCTTGATCGTGTAAATTGGAATTGTTCTCATTTACAATTTGTTAAAATATCCATAATTGGTCAATTTATATTTTTTAACATTATTGGATTCGTCTATTATACATCAACTAGGCGATTTTCCAAAAGCAATTAACTTCTCTATTCTTAGAAGGCTTTTTTTGCATTAGCAATTTGTCCCTCTATTTCTTTTTTGTCAAAAGATTTTTAAAGAGACTCATTTTCATTTTCATTATTTTTTTAAATTGCTGCTCAGTGATTGTTGGTTATAGATTTACATCATTTTTTAATCTGTAGGATGTAATCAGTGACATTGTAAAGTTTGCTTAACTCCCCCTAGACCCACGTCTTTTTCGCTTTTAATGGAGTACAGTACTATATTATATATACTTGTCTGACAAGAAAACTACACTACACTACATCAGGATTTTTTCACTGATTTTCCACCCAGCATTATCACGTCTTGTTTTAGTGTACTACTATGCAAGAAAAGAAAAAAGTTGTAATCATTTGTGTAATAAAAGAATATCAAATAAATAAATACAATAGTCACATTCAACTTATAGAATTCGAGAAGTTAATATAATAGTTTCCCTTTCACATTTTAACTTCTAGTATGAAATACACAATCAATTTAATAATCAAAATTAATTTAAGTAATATTTATGAAAGCTTTTCAATGTTGATAAATATATATTGATTAAGTAAACTTGATATCTATTGTAGGTGTGGTTGCTATAACAATGAATATTAATAATTAGTTTTAACACGGTAAAGGTAATGCATTTATATATATATATATATAGAATATATAATTTAATTTAATTGAGCACACATATTACGTGAATTAATACATAAATATATATAGTTAATAACTGTAATTCTCGTGAGAATACATCTGGCTCGGTGCATTTACTATTATATATTATATAAGATAAAATGTGGTTGATAATTATTTAATAATATCAACTTTTAGTAATATTAAGTGCACCTCTTTAATTATTGTGTTAACTTCCCTTGTTTAAAATAATTACATCTTCACTCGTGTATAAATAGTTCAATATTAAACGACATATTTTTACAATACTAACTGTTCTAAAATAGTAGATATAGTAGGTATTGATACTTTTGTATATGGCTTCTACACCCGTTACTAAGGGGGGATTTCTACAAAACTGAAGTCATTTTCTTTTTATGATGAAAATGTGTCGAACAAATTTTCTAAGCGTTTCAAGGAGCATCACCCCCAAACCCCCTTTATAGGTTATGCACAACTTTATGGCACCCATCAAGATTCCCCCCGTTGTTTTGAAATTGAAACTCTTAAACGCCTGCGTATATAAAGGACATTGCAAATTCTAGAACACTGTTCCCTACAATAGAAATTATTTGCTTATGAACGAGCAATTCATTTAAACAAGTTGGCTTTCCCAAACTAATACAAAATCATTGGTTATTATAAATTACAGAAACACATTGTAAAATAATCAAAAATGAATTAACTTTTATGTTTATTATGATGATCGTATACATTGTATTTTGATGGTACAAAGAACAGGTGGGGATTCAAAGGACTGGTAAAGATTCAAAGGACCAGTGAGGGTTCAAAGGACCTGTGAGGGTTCAAAGGACTGGTGAGGGTTTAAAGGACTGGAGAGGGTTCAAAGGACCAGTGACGGTTCAAAGGACCAGTGACGGTTCAAAGGACCAGTGAGGGTTTAAAGGACTGGTGAGGGTTCAAAGGACCAGTGACGGTTCAAAGGACCAGTGATGGTTCAAAGGACCAGTGACGGTTCAAAGGACCAGTGACGGTTCAAAGGACCAGTGAGGGTTCAAAGGGCTGGTGAGGGTTTAAAGGACTGGTGAGGGTTCAAAGGACCAGTAACGGTTTAAAGTACCAGTGACGGTTCAAAGGACTAGTGAGGGTTCAAAGGACTGGTGAGGGTTCAAAGGACTGGTGAGGGTTCAAAGGACAGGCGAGGTTTCAAAGGACTGGTGAGGGTTCAAAGGACTGGTGAGGGTTCAAAGGAATGGTGAGGGTTCAAAGTCCCGAACAGTTGTTTAATCACTTTCTATTCT
>JAUZND010026361.1:0-23992 GCA_034780555.1 Coelogynopora nodosa
TTGTTCAAATTGGTAGACATTTCAATAGTTTCTAGTTTTTATCTTGTTGTAACTTTAAATTTTCATAAATGACGCTTCAAACTTGACCATTTGACGTGTACATGTTTTGCAATAAATCTCTTCCATATATTCACACGAGAACCGCCTTCGATAGCATTCTCCCGTTAAAAGAAAACTCAATACATTAATTGAGACGTTACTGACTCGTATATATCCAGTATATTACTAATATTGAGCCATACTTGTCCATCCTAAATTCATAAACAAAAGAATCTATATTGACCATTATTATTGGTTCAGAATTAAACGACACAAGTCATAATTTGACATTAATGAATTCATAAATACTACAAACATTATGAACCAATAACCAACACTTTTCATACAATTAAACACCATCAAACATTCTTTGATGTTTCAGAATAAAAATTCCAACAAATAAAATAACATTTGAAATGTATCTGAAAATTATTTCAGAAATAAAAAAAGTAATTAAAATTAATGAGTTTAGTTTATTGTATACTTTCTAATATATGACCATTTTTGCTTCTTCTCTTTTTATTAAAAACAGATTATAGCATTCTGTGAGGTGGAGTACTATAATAATGAGAATAGTAGGAAGCGATATACTTACACAAGTAATCGTTTTTCTCATCTAAAAAATATATAAATTGAAAATTAAAATAATTACTTCGTGACTATTATGTGTTCCCAAAAAGACCATTAGAGCCATGAACCATACAATACAAGTAGAGTACATGGCAAATGCTACATAAAAAAATAAAAAAATAAAAAAATAAAAAAATAAAAAAATAAAAAAATAAATCCAGAATGATTAATATTTATTTTGTTATATTTTTAACCTATATTTCTTGTTTCCTTTAATGCAGTGGATAACTTTCTCGATTTAGTAGCATATATTGAACCGAAAACAATCAAAAGCGATATATACGTAGTCGTTGCAAAAGAAGACTGAAGATTAAATCCTTTACATTTAATAAAATAAAAATTTCTTCTTTTAACTGGGTGATAATGTTCCATTTGTGGGATATTTATAATCATTTCAATGCACGCTAGAGATAGCTGAATTGCGGAAATTGTTAAAGTGAAAAAAATTTGAGAAATGGGAGATGTATATTTTAATTGTTCCTTGTCTCTATTATAGAAAATTCTCACAAATCGTACATTGTTCACAATTATGGAACCGTAGATTAATGAAAATGAAAAGAGAGTAGAAGCGCGAATAATTGAACATGTGACGTCTGAGGGTTTACATAAATGTATAAATACTGATATAAATGTTCCATAGCAGCCAATTATATTCAGAGTTATTAATTCTCGACATCTTAACTTTACAGCTGAATGATAACGGTTTTTAAACAGGTAGCTTGACACTGCAGTCAATAGAATGATTCCTATTATTGTCTACAATTTTTCCAAATTTATAAAATGTTTAAATATTTAAAGACTCACTATTGTTAGAGGTAAAATGGAATATGTGGAAGTAAATCCTAGAAAAAATGGCTGCATGCTTAAACAGTACTTTCTGTCTTTTGTCGGCCATTCTCCTTTTTGACAAGGTATACACGCCGTTTTGTTAATTTTACGATCCCAATCATTACACTTTTCACAGAACCAACAACAATTGCTGTCTAATTATTTTTATTTTAAAATAATTATTGTTTATCTTATTACTATCCTGCATAACCGCATATTGATTAGGACAACAAGCTTCAGAACATATGGCTCTAGGTTGAGTATTATAAATACCTTTACCCCATGTGATGTTTTTAAATATATTCAGTTTCTCATCCCAAGTCCCCACTTTTACATATTTGTATTTCTTTGTCAAATTGTCGTAAATATAGTTCATGATGGAGTAGTTTCCGTGAGAATCTCCATTTTCGTCGAAATTTATCACATCTCCAAAACCGTCTGTAAAAAAATGTATAATTAAACCTTTACAACTATAATATAACCTTGACTTTCTAGATTCATTATGATTTTATACAACATGCCCAACTTGTGAAATATTACATCCTCACAAGTGTTTAAAAACACTTTTTTCATATTTCTCAAGTATTTGGGTGTTTCCTTTTCATCAACTTCTACAAGTTTCTCTCTTAGTAGAGTATATTGTGGACAATGTTGTTTAGAAAACTCATCAATTCCCAAAACTGCCGCATACACAGATTTGATGACAGAAGGAATGAATGAATCTTGATGATAAATATATGATGCCCCAACCAATCGTTTGTATTCTGGAAACCAAATATTCCTATCGTTATGCGCCAAGGACAATTTTTTGAAATACTTTTCAAATTGATCAATCTTTTTTACAGTAGGTACTATAGTCAATGTTCCTACTGTTAATTCTTCATATCCTTTCAGTAAAGCTCTTTGCGTGCCCCAGCTATCTGGGGCTAGAAAATGGCAATTAAAATCTTTCGTTCTTTTTAAAGTACTGTAAATTTGTAATATTCTTCCAACATGTTCAGATTTTGTTAGTAGCACTACAACTTGGACATTTTTAATAATATCTACCACTTCATTTTTAAAATATACTTTCCCAGTATATTTGCCCATTTTAAAATATTTATAAACGCACCTTTTCTTTTCTTTCAATTGTAGACGTTTATATGATTCGAGGAAACCAGAGCCGTATTCTCCAGAAGAATAAATCTAAAATATATGTAAATTTAAATTTAAATTATAATTTTAAAAATATAATTTAAATTACAATTCATCACATCTATTATCACTTTAGCTTGGTAACTATCAGACATTATAGTACGTCCAAAAAACGGATAAGCTATTTTATCACTCAAAGAATGAGAAGTGGAAGAATAACTAATTTGAGGAGTATGTTGAAACTGCATTAAATTTGCAACATTCATGGATATGGAACTGTATGATCCTCCAATGACTGCCATTACAGGATTTGGAATATTATTAATCCTTAGATAGTTTTTGTTTGGTTGCCAATTTTCTTCATCTACATTTTCCATATCATCCTCTGGATAATCTTCCAAGTCTGCCAAAGCCGTCTTATTGATACAAAACACACCATTTTTTACACTACCCGGTATAACAACTTTATACATGTCATCATATCTAGTTTTCCTCCACACAAATGTTTCCAATACTTGCTCCATACTAAAAGACACGGAAGAACAACTATCAAGAATTATAGCCCCTACTTTAATGCCCGGTAATATAGACCTATTGCTGTTAATCATATCCAAAGCAAAGAACATTGCTTCCATTCTCTGTATTCCTCTCTGAGTCCAAAGTGCACCGCAGTCTAACGTTAAGTTTTTACTCATTTTATGTATTGGGAAAATGCCACCAATTAAAACATCTCCATCCATAAACAACTGTGTTTCTCTGCACTTTAAATGGCATTTTAAGCACAAAAACACATATAAAAACAGTTTAACCAACATTTTTAAAAATAGATAAATGAATAAATATATAGTTATATTAAGTATCGACAGGAATATAAAATAATATTGATAATACGTAATTGATATTAACATATTAATCGATTAATTATTTATTACACGAAGCGACTTGTAAGATTTTCAGAAATGATTTAAAATTGAATTATTGAATGGACATGAAATGTCTAATTAAAATTTATCGACGACAAATTGAATCATGGTAAATTTACTAAATTTCTTCCACTTTAATTTAATAACATTAAATGTTGGTACATTTTATTAATTAACAATTTTGTCGAGTGTTCAAGTTATTTTTCCGTTGAGCTTTTTTCAATAATGCAATTGTAAAGCATTTTGGAACATATAGTATCAATATTATTACCAATGCCGAGAGGGCAATTGTAATGCAGAGAGACATTTTTCTAACCTAAATAATGATAGATATTAAATATTAAATATATTTTTATTTAAAAAAATACTTCATCGCTGTTGTATGTTCCAAAATAAAGAACTGTGAAGGAAATCCATATAATGCAAGTTGAGTACATTGAAAATCCTATAAAAACAATAAAAAATAATAAAAATTTATATAATGTTACCAATGTATTTTGTTTCGTTAAATTGAGTGGCCAAATTTCTAGTTTTTATAGAATAAATTGTGCATAACAAAATCAAAAATATCGTATAAGAAAATGAAATCAAATAAAAAACTCGGACCAAGGTTTGGCATCTGATCATGTAAAAATCTCTTCTATTTTCAGGATGGTAAAATTTTTTAGTAGGAAAATCCATAATCATTGAAACTGTGCATATAACCAGTTGAATTGTGGCAATTGAGCCACTAAAGAAAATCTGATAAAAGGGAGATATGTATTTTATTTTTTTGTTTCCAATATTGTTGTAAAAAATTCTCACTAACCGGATATTTTTCACAATAATTGAACCATACATCAACGAAAACGAACACATCATGATATTGTGATCTATGGCACATGTAAAACTCGAAGGTTCGCATAAATTCAAAAATACTGCAAAAAAACACCCATAACAGCCAATAATATTGATTGTGGTCAATTCTCGTGACATTGCTTTTACAAGAATGTGGTTTTTGTTTAAAAAGAGGTATATTGATACTATAGTGAGTAAGACTAGTCCAATAATTGTCTACAGTTTTTATATAAAAAAATTTAAAAATTAAAAAATAAATATGAAATATAAAGTTAAAAAAGTTACAATAACAAGGGGTCCAATCGAATACTTGGAAGTAAATCCTAAATAAAATGGTTTCATACTTTGACACGATTTTCGGTCTTTTGTAGGCCAATCTCCTTTCGGGCAGGGTACACAAGTTGTTTTGTTAATTTTTCGATCCCAACTATTACAATTTTTGCAGACCCAACAACAATGAATATCTTGTTATTTTTTTTTGTACAAATTAATGTTATTAATCAATATTATATATAAAATTTAAAATTACTATTTTGCATAACTGCATATTGACTGCTAGTACACTCTTCCGAGCATACGGCTTTAGGTTGCTCGTCATAAATACCGATTCCCCATGATATGTTTTTATACAGTTCAAGTTTACCTCCCCAAGTCCCAACTTTAACATATTTGTAACTTTTGGTTAAATTGTCGTAAACGTAATTCATGAGAGAGTAATTTCCATGAGAATCGCCATTTTCGTCGAATTTTATCCTCCCTCCAAAATCATCTATGAAAAAAAATTTATTTTGAATTTTGAACATTTTTGTATAAAAATAATTATTAATAATGTTTAATTAAATTTTTGTTACACCAATTAATTGCAATTACCTTGCGAGTCTAGATTCATTATGACTTTATACAACACGTCCAGCTTGTGAAATAAAATATCCTCACAAGATTGTAAAAAAACATTTTTCATTTTATTCAAATATTTTCGAGTTTCAAATGCATCAACATCATCAAGTTTGCTTCTTAATAGTGTATATTCTGGACAATACATCTTGGAAAATTGATCAATCCCCAAAACTGCCGCATACACAGCTTTAGTGACAGAAGGAATGAAAGAATCTTGATTATAAACATATGATGCCCCAACCATTCGTTTGTATTCTGGGAACCAAACATTTCTTTTATTATTCTCCACTGTTAATTTTCTGAAATACTTTTTAAACTCGGCAATCTTTTTTACAGCAGGTACTATAGTCAAAGCTCCAGCTGCAGAATTCTCATATCCCTTCATTAATGTTTTTTGTGTACCCCAACTATCGGGGGCAAGAAAATGACAATGGGTATCAATAGTTTTTTTAAAACTAGAGTAACTTTTTAATATTTTTCTGACATGCTCTGCTTTTGTGAATAACACTATTACTTGGACGTTTTTTATAATATCACTTATTTCGTGTTTAAAATCTTCTTCTACCGAATATTTGCTAATTTTAAAATACTTGTAAACACAAATTTTGTCGTCTTTCAACTGTTTTTGTTGAAATGATTCTAGAAATCCTGCTCCATATTCTCCAGAAGAGTATATCTAATTTAATATATTTTTTATTTAATTTATACTTTTAGTATTACGACTGCCACATATGTCCAATTAAAGTGCTTTATAACATCCATTATTACTTTCACTTGATAACTATCCGACATTATCGTACGTCCAAAAAAAGGAAACATGTCTTTATTACTCAAAGAATGAGTAGTAGAAGAATAGCTAATCTGAGGTATATATAAAAACTGCATGGCATTTGCAATATTCTTGGATATAGAACTGTATGATCCTCCAATGACTACCATGACAGGTTTTGGGAAATCAGACACAGGTATGTGACGTGAACCTTTGAGAAGTCTCATTTTTCTTATGTATTTAACATGTTCGTCCGGATTAGTCAGTAGACTAACGTTCAAACATATTCTATCAGAATTAATACTCGGTATAATGGATTTATACAAATCATCATATCTAAGCTTTCTCCATACAAATGTTTTTAATACTTGTTGCATGCTATAAGAGACGGACGAACAGCTGTCAAGAAATATGGCTCCTATTTTAATACCCGGTAGTATTGACCTGTTGGAGTTAATTTTGTTTAAGGAAAACATCATGGCTTCCAATCTTTGAACACCCCTATGCGTCCACATTTCGCCGCATTTAGATACTTGCGTGTTTCCACTATCGTGTATAGGAAAAACACCTCCAAGTAGAACGTCCCCACTCAACAACAGCCGAGTTTTTATGCACTTTACATTGCGTGTAATGCACAAAATAAGAAACAACATTTTTAAACACTTCATTTTGAATATTATTTTTAATGAAATTTAATCGATCTCGAGTATATTTGGGATAACTTTATCAAATATACTAAAAAATATACACACTTGGATAATGGTAATTAACGATATACTTTCAAAGATGGCATAATTTTCTTATTTTCAATCAATAAACACATAATTACCAAAAAATGTATCAATTCTCATAATATATTTTAAAATATCTAGGTAAAGTTATCACTTGATTATAATTAAATTTATATACACGACTCGGAAAATTATTTTCCAATTTCCATTAATTTGAAGGGTTCTTGTTATTTTTTACATTCACATTTAAAAGTATGTTTTGATCGACATCTATGAATTCTGGCTGTATCTTGTTTAATAATGATTTAACTTCCTTTTCATTTCGTTGTTTTTTGGTTTCATATGGGTTGTCTCCGTACGAGTCATAATTTGCAATTGCTGATCCAGGGATAATAAGACTAGAAAAACCATTTTCATGACCCACGCCCAAAATGTCCTCATAAGGACAAAATTTTAAATGATTTACGTGGTAGTGGAGTTTTTCTTGGAGGTACAAATTACACTTTTCAGGAAAATCAACGTCTTTATAAATCTAATATTAAATTTTTTTTATAATATGGTGTTAAATATACTTTTATTGTTTTTGATGATGCCACGGCCAATTGCATTGACTGTGAAAAACTAACACTGCTCGTTCCGAGACCACCGACTTTTATCTTGTTTAGTTCTTTATAAGTGTTTCTCAAATCCCATAATTTTACATATGAATCGGCTCCACTAGTGGCCATATATCTAGGTTATAAAAGTAAATTTATAAAAATTAACTTTTTATTCAAAAATTTTCAATTTAAAACACATCTGATCATTTATTTCGTGAAATTTATACTTATATTCAAAAATTATCAATTTTAAAAACGTGTTGATCATTTATTTGATGAAATTTAGACTTTTTGTTCAAAACATGTTAAATACATTTTTCCAATTACAATTAATTACCTTCCAGAAACATCAATCGATATATCCCTCAAGGTAGAATTATGACAGAATAATTTAGCTACAGCTTCCTTATTATTCGGAGACCACAAAGACACTATGCCTTTATTGTGACCCAAAAAAATTATCGCATTCTGAGGATTTTGTTCCATCACACTCAATTTCCCAAACTTTGTATTGTGATCACAAATTTCTATTCCGATAGATACATCCACGTATTTTAAATTCCCGCCATAACTCTAAAATAAAACATTAATATTCAATTTTAAAAATAAAATTTACAGATCCAACAAGAAGAAAATGGTGAGGTAAATAGGCCAATTTTTGCATAGAATTCCACTTTTTCATACAGTGAATTTCAACGCCTTTATTGTCGTAAATATAGCTCCATCTATTTTGAGCAACGGCAAAAAGTTTGTCGTTTTGTAACCAGCTAAAAAATAAAAAATAAAAAATAAAAAATAAAAAATACCACATATCGTTCACATTTTCCATTACGTTAATTTCAGTCCCAATACTTTTTTTACGCCAATCCATTGAAGCTACATGACCACGAAATCCACCAATAAGCAAATGACTAAAATAAAATATAAAATCAAAAATCAAATTTAAAAAATAAAATAACCTTCCATTTCGACTATAATTGACCCTATAAGGCCCGAATTTGTTCAAATTAAGATCAAATCTCTAAACATAATCTCTCAAAATATATATTTTAAAAACCTTAGTGGAAGTTATAATATCTACAGCCTTTACAATATCTTTTTGGCGTAATTGATGAGTTTCTATATCATCTTCATCGTCTTTTATAATTTCACTATAAAAAATTTATAAATTCAATTTTTAACAAAATAAGTAAATTTTAAAAAAAAATATTACCCATCATCTTCTTTGTTGTAATTATCATGCAAAGTGCTGACTGATATAGATTCCATTTCTGATTTTCTTAAAGATTTGATGCTTTTTTTGTGAAATGTGCTATTTATTCCTTTCTATCGTCATTATTTCAATTTAAAGAATATTCGAAAAAAAAAAAAAAATACCAAATCTATATATTTACTCGCTTCAAAAGTGACAGAATCTTGACCATGAATCTTTTTCGGTTCAACTTGTTGGTCAATCGAGTCATTTTTATTAAAATAACGTTTATTATTATTATTATTATTCATCTTCGTGTTGGACTTTGATTAAAACGATATTTAGTTGTTTATATGGTTACAACATAAATATAGAATAATAAACACGTGTTTAATTTAAAAAAAATAATAATTTATTCAAAATCATGAAGTGATTCAAAATCATGAAGTGATTCAAATTCTATCGACAATGAGTTGTTTTCGTTCGTTTTGAAATTTAAACCAAGAGAAGGTAGTAGATCGACATGAAATGAGACGTAAAGTATGAAAAACAACATAAAAAGTATAAAGAGGCATTTGAGGCACTTTAATCTTTTGGAAGTGAGGCTGTTTTTCATTTTATAGCTAAAATAAATTAATATTTTATAAAGAAAACATTTAATTTACGTGTAATATAAAAGCCGCTTTGAGCAATTCCAATTTTCTTGTTTTTCGTGGTATTTAATTTTTCGATCCTTTAAAGAATCATAATTATCCGAAATGTTTATTTTAAATTGTCCAGCTTCATTGTTAGTGTCGTGTTTATTCTAATTAATTAATTGTTCAATTAAATTTAAAAAAATCTCAACCCTGTCTGTCCATTGGATAGATTCTATTTTTTTCTGTAATATTGTAGCAACTGGACCTGTTTTGTCTTCTCTAATGACTAAATTTCCACATTGTGGGCATCGCGGAAGGTGATTTTGTTCTAGCTGTTCCATGTACGTTTTTAGGCAGTCAAAATGAACAACATCTTTAAAAAATAGCATACAAATTTCAAAACAAAATTTTAAATTTATACATTTTTATGAAAAAACTTTTTTCTTAAAATTGAGCTTTAAAAAATGTATAAATTTTACAAAATTTTACAAAATTAACCGTAGCAGAGCAATCTGACATTATCGTCACTGTTTTGTAATAAAGGTTCATTGCAAAACCTGCAACTTGGGTCAAATTCTGGGTCATCGAGCCAATTTATATAAGATTTTACAGTGCACTAATAATATTATTTTAATTTAAAAAAAAAATTTTTTTAATTACAGAATCATGATCGCTTAACACACAACTATCACAAACGTTAATCTGATGGACAAAACAAAACATTGACGTGGGTTGCCGTTCTGGACAGCTGCATAAACCCATTTTTAAAAATTTAAATTTCAAAAGATGAAAATTATGTTGTAGAGGTGTATCTAGATAAATTTTAGTTGTTACACGTGGAACATTTATAAATTTATTGATGTTTTATGTAAAATGTTGAATCTCCAACAAGTATAAATTTATAGTCTTGGAGTGTTTAATTTTTGAATAAAGTTTAATTGAAACTAAACTATTTTTTTAAATTTAACAAATTACAATTGACGTAAATTTTGTTATTCATTCAAATGAATGAAAGGTCTCAAAAACGGATAGCTCGACTCGCAAAGGTATTTTATCCATTTATAGAATCTCAATAAAAATTTATTAGGTCAAAAATAAAGCCCCCGCTCCAGTGCAAATAACCGCGGAACAGTTGATTAGAGAAGCAAAAGAGCGAGAATTGGAATTGGTCCAACCGGTAATAGTTTTCAATATTTTTGAAGATTGAAAAAATTGTTAATCAAATTTTAGGCTCCAGTTCAGAAAATTAACGATGAAGATGAGCTATTGAGTTTTAGAATTCGAAAACGAAAAGTATAAAAAAATTTTTGAAAAAAATAAATTATATAGGAGTTTGAAGACGTTTTGAGGAGAAATAAATCCTCATTACACAATTGGCTCAAATATGCCGATTGGGAGATTCAACAAAAGGAAATTGATCGAGCTCGTTCCATTTTTGAACGATGTTTGGACGTTGATCATTCAAAAGTTGTCGTTTGGCTTAGATATGCAGAAATGGAGATGAAGTTTGTTTTTTTTAATTTTCAAAAAAATAGGTTTCAAATTTTAAAAAAATTTAATTAGAAACAAGCAAATTAACCACGCTAGAAACTTGTTTGATAGATCAGTGACGCTTTTTCCTCGAGTAAGTCAATTTTGGTACAAATATGCCTATATGGAAGAAATGCTGAAAAATGTACCAGGTAAAATTAAATTTTTTTGGGGGTAAATTTATATTGTAAGCTGCTCGTCAAATTTTTGAAAGATGGATGGAATGGCAACCCGATGAACAAGCTTGGCATTCATACGTAAATTTTGAGTTGCGATACAAGGAATTGGACAGAGCCAGATTGATTTATGAACAGTTTATTTATGTTCACCCGGATGTTAAAAATTGGGTGAAATATGCAAGATTTGAGGAAAGAGGCGGAGAATATACAAAAGCCAGGGAAATTTACGAACGTGCAGTTACTTTTTTTGGAGATGAACATTTAAATGGGCGTTTGATGGTGTCTTTTGCGAAATTTGAAGAAAGGCGTTCAGAAGTAAATTTTAATTTATTTAAAAATTTATTAATTTTTAAAAATTAGCATGAACGTGCCAAAGTAATTTATAAATACGCTATTGAGAGGCTGAAATCTCAAGATCACGATTTAGTCTACTCTGCTTATGTTTTGCACGAAAAAAAGTTTGGGAAGGAAATTTCAAGTATGGAAAATGTTGTAATTAGTAAGAGAAGATTTTTATACGAAGAAAAAGTTAGCGAGTGTCCAGAAAATGTTGATTATTGGTTTGATTATATTAAATTGTGTGAAAGTGAAAATTGCATGATTGATACCATTAGGGAATTGTACGAGAGAGCGGTCTGTAATGTTCCAGAGGAAACTGTAAAATATTATTTTTTTAAAAATAATTTTTAAAATTTTTCTATAATATAACACAGTTAAACACGAAAGTTTCATTGACCTGAAATTAATTACATTAGATTAATTGAGCGACGCTGATTCTCATGTGTTCTTAGTTTTTATCAGACACGTTCAGTTTTTGTGTTACCCGTATTTTAGAAAAATATCCTTTAGTCGACATTAAAACTGTCATGTATTCATAACATCTTGACGATAGTGATACTAAATCATAGTAGTATAACAGCTTTCGAATGTAACAAAAATTTAGTCGGTCAAGGATAAATTTTGTAAGTTACAGCCTAAAAATATCAGTAGAATCTACTGAGTATATCAAAAAATGAGGAAAATTTAATGCTATTTTTTATTTATTTTTTCAATTAATTTCAAAAAAAAAGTACTGTTTTGTTGAACTGTGTAGTAAATATCCACTTTTTAATTTTTTTGAAAAATAATTATAATTATAATTATATTTTTACTTTTACTTATTTTCTTTTAAAATTTCCCTCTGAACATATTTTTAAAACTATTTATTTCATTAATTTTTCAAGAATCTTTTTTAGGATAAAAAGCATTGGAAAAGGTACATTCATTTATGGGTAAAATATGCAGTTTATGAAGAACTCGTTGCACAAGATATCGATAGATGCAGAGAAGTATACAAAACTATAGTTGACCTAATCCCTCATAAAAAATTTACTTTTGCAAAAATTTGGATAATGTATGCTCATTTTGAATTGCGACAGTTGAATTTAAAAGCAGCTAGAACATTAATGGGACAAGCAATCGGAATGTGTCCAAAACCTAAAATTTTTCAAGGATATATTGATATGGAACTTCAACTTCGGCAATTTGATAGATGTAGAATATTGTACGAGAAATATTTATTGCATGTTCCTCAATCAAGTAGTGTTTGGATGAAGGTTTTTTTTAAATATTTAAAATTTTTTTTTAATTTTTGTAATTTTTTAGTATGCAGAAATGGAAATTTTGTTGGGAGATGAAAACCGAGCTAGAGCCATTTACACTCTAGCCATAAAACAGCCAATTTTAGACATGCCTGAAACTGTATGGAAGACTTTCATCGACTTTGAAACAGACCAAGCCGAATTTAGAAATTCCCGTGTCCTGTACAGAAAGCTTTTGGAACGGGCAACAAATAATGCAAAAGTGTGGATTAGTTTTGCAATGTTTGAATTGGAAGTGGCTGGGTTGGAAGCTTGTAATGAAATATTTGACGAGGGGTACAACATTTTGAGAAGCGACAACAACAAAGTTCATTGTGTGGCGTTATTGGCCCAATGGAGGAAAATTGCGGTACTTTTATATAATTCTAATTATTATTCAAATTTAGACGAAAGAAAAGGATCAAGAAAGTTTACAGAAAATTACGTCCTTCTACCCAGAAAAGGTCAAAAAACGTAGAAAAATTACTCTGCCTGATGGATCTGTAATATTTTTTATACTTTTACAATTTGTATAAAATTTTAACATTATTTTAGAGTGACGCTGGATTTGAAGAATACTTTGACTTTATATTCCCTGATGAAAGAACCAACAATAAAAATCTTAAATTATTGGCCATGGCTAAAAAATGGAAGACTAAACCTAACGAAGACATTGTGGAATCTAATGTGAGTGTTTTGGGTAAGGAAGTTGTAAATTAGGAGCAATATATGTAAATACATTCTTTATAAAATTTAGTACTATTTTTTTTAATTATTTAATTGTTGTATTATATATATGCAGTGCACTGTATATTTCATATCCAAGTGCAGTTTACATTTTATTATTTAAAATTAAAAATATTTATAAATATTATGTCAAATTCTCACAATATTCCAAAAAAACCAGCCCAATGGAATCGCCTTTTACTAAAACATTTTAAAAATGAAAAGGATTTTGTAGATTATTCAAATTTGGAGAAAAGTAACGCCACTGTCAAAATAAATCTAAGCTACAATAATGGTCAGATTTATTTGAAGATTATTGAATGTTCTAACGTTAATTTGTACTTTTATTACGGTGCCCATGATTTTTCCGTTTTTGTTGAAGCTTTAATAACATTGGATGACGATAAAAAAAGTGAAATTGCGAAATTTTCCACAATTTCTGTAAAAAACAATAAAAACCCAATATTTAATCAACTTTTTCGTGCAAAATTGGACGAAAATGATCTGAGCCTAGCAAATATAAAATTTTCAATTTATGACACAAACGAAAAAAACTGTCATATCGTATCGTGCAAAGACATTGGTATTGTGGATATTATGAATAATTACAAAAATACATGTGAAAAAAATAATAATAATATTCTCAAAGATGAAATAAAGAATAATTTTAATTTGGAAAAATACAATGTCAAGAATGCAAATGGCAGCTTTTATAAAAATGAGTCATCTAGTTCAATATCGACCGAAAAGACGGAAAATGTTTGTAAATATCGCTATCCCCCAGAATTTAACATTGAATTGAATTTATTTGTTCTGGAAAATGATATAAAAGAAAAAAATTTGACTGTTAAATCTCTTGAAAATGAAGGGAAAGGGTTGAATTTATATCACGCGTATTTAGCACACGGATATGCAACTGCGCCAAAATTTATCAAAAATAAAGTAAAAATTAATTTAAAAAAAATAATAATATAAATATAATGATTTTTAGACTCTAAAAGTGTACAGAAGAATAAATGACTCGAATAATTAAATAATTAGCGTAAATTGGATAATTTATTAATAAATTGTACTTTTTAATCAATTACTATGGTTACGAGTTTGATATAAATGGAACATTATTGCTAGAACGTGTACCATTTTTTGAATAAAAACTTTAAAAATATGAAATTTACACTTTATTTGAAAAATTTAAAATCTGTGCCAAAATTGACGGGCGAAATTGACCCAAAAAACTTGTTTTTCTACCCTGCAATTCTCGAACGACTTTACAAATTGGTTGACGTAAAAATAAAAGCTATTACAAAGGAGGATTACCATCAACCTTCAATTTCTCAATTCAAACTAGTCTCTACCGATCAAATGGATCAATTGAAACAAAAGGCTTTAAAAACCGCTATAAAAAAACTCCAATTTCCACCTGTAGTAAAAACTCTTGAAAATGACGACAATTTGAACCCTTGGGATGACGTCAATGAGTACTACAAACACACTACGACGGAGTTAAAAAAATTATATTCAGATTCAAAAAAAAGTCCTTTTGATGTAAAAATTGACCCGGAAAATTTCAATACTTCCAAAGACATTAATGATGAATTTAAAATGGATCAAAATTATATAAATGATTTGACTCTTTGCAAACAAGATGAGATTAAAGGCTTTTCTAAACATCGATTTGTTTTTGTAGACACTAGTTTAAAAGTTGATAATAAAGCGAGGGCTATTGTTATTAGAGAAAAGGACGGTCTTCTGCGCAAATGTACCAACTTTGAAAGACGACGAATGTTAAACAGAATTTTCCCTATTTCTGAAAATACAAAATGCTTTATACCTAGAATGTTTACAGACAATTTTGAAAATTTGATGAATAAGAAGCAATATATTTATTTATTGAACAATGCTTTGATTCAATTTGAAATCAACGACCCTATATATGTAGATATTTGTGAGAGAATTTATCAACATGTGGATCAAAATAATAGACATGAAATGCTGCATTCGACGAAATATTTTGGAGGTTTATTATTAAAAAATAATAAAATAATAACATTTTAGGTCTCATTTTCCATTTAATACAGACGAAAAATATTAAAAATACCCTGCATTACTTTCAATCGTTGCCTGCAGAAAAGGCAAAGTATTTCAGTAAAATTTTATTGGAATTATTCTTAATCTTTCAAATAAAAGATCAAAAAGAGTCAACAATTGATGATACTGCCAGTAATTTTTAATAAAATATGTGAAATTAATAATAATTATATCAAGATATTGAAAAAGTGGAAAATTCAATATATTCTCTAGGGCAATTGGTTCACATTTTTAAATTAAAAGATATTTTACGAGTAAAATTGGATGAATTTGAGATTGAATCAATAAATGATCATTAATTATTTCTTCAACGTGTACGTATATTAACAAATTTTATTATAATTATAATATTATTATACACATAAATTTCTCAAATTGCATTTTAAAATTCCCAATCTACCTGACGTAATTTATAATCTCTGTTTCCCATATATATAACAAAATGAATTATTCCACAATAAAAACCCATTTAAAGTCGACAATTGGTTATCTCAACTGTTAACGAAAACAACATGGTATTTTCCAACAAAGGATTTTTGTTTTTCGCTTAAAAGTTTGCAAATTTTGAACCCTAGCCCAATTATATTCGCACTAAACAACTTTATCTATTGTTATTGTAAATTAACGTGCATTTTACAAATTTTAATGATTATATGAAAATTTTTTCAAATAAAAAAATTTCACGTGCTTGTTTATAAATCCAACATGTATCCAAATGTCAAATTTTTGGACAAGTGTAGTGGATTGTCCTTTTGTATACTGGGAGCTTCGATAATGCCCGTATCTCTTTTAGTTATTCTTTTGATTATAACGACTACTATCCCTTCGTAATTTTTTTTTTAAATTAAACAAAGTTTTTAATAATATTTTTAATTAATTTTTTAGCTCAATCTTAAAAGAATATGAAACTATATTTATATCCCTATTGTGCGTGACACTGGCTATTATATGTTCCTTCAGCATTATATTTTTTCTCTGGTGTAAATACTCGTACATGGTTAAAGAAAATGACAAAGATGACGATTCACATTACATTTCTTCTGTGGAAAGTGTTAAAATGTAAATATTGACTATTGGTATCATAAATTAAATTTTAAATAATGTACAATTTTTTTCATTATTTTTTTTCATTTCACAATTCTCCGTTTTCGTATAAATGTTGGAAAGTTTTGATTTTGGAAATTGTGTCGCTGGTTCTAAAGTTTTAAAATATATTTTAAAAATATTAAAAATTAAAAAAAAACCTCGTCATGGAATTGAAAAAAGCCACTATATGACGCCTCGATAAATAAGAAACTGTCTGTTTAAGATTAGTTTCATTGAGCAAGTTTGTAAACAAGATATTCAAAGCTGTTCCCAAACCAAGCATCTAAAATTAAATTAAAAATAAAAAAAGATGATAATAATATAAAAAGGTATATTATATACCTGCATTTTCCCCCATAGTTTACAATTTTCACATCCGAGACAGTTCATGATATTTGTAATGTTGTGGAATTTTTTTTCATATGCTACCAGAATTCTAATGTCCATTTCTTTCGAATATTTGGAAAAAAGAGCCTTTTCGTCGAAACGAAATTTCGAATTTCTAAAAATTCAATTTATAAAAAAACAAATTAGAAAACATTTTTGTTTAATTTTTAATTTTTTTACTCGATTATTCCGCCAAATTCCGCAATCTGAGACTTAAGATTTGTGTCTTGGATAAAATCTCCAGTGTAAATTTTATCCTGAAAAAATATAAAAAATTGAAATATATAAAAATTAATATAATTAAATTTTAAAAATTATTTTTTATAAAAATTTACCATTGGTATGTACGGCAGCATCAATTGAAAACTTCTAAGGTAAACCAAATGCAAAAAGTATAGATTCAATAATCTGTCTGGTCCTTCCCCCTTTGTAAATTCTGGATCAAACCTTTTTTTAAATTGAAGCAAGTTTGGCTCTGCAATTGAAAAATTTTCTGAAAAAAGAGAGTCTAAATTTAATTATTTAATATTTAAAATTAAAAATTATATAATTTTCAAAATATGTTACCATTTTGTTCAATCCAAGTGCTAGTTATAGCTACATTTAAACTGGAATGAAGACCCGACATTAAACGATAAAAGAATTCTTGTTCTACGCATTTTCCTGAAGATTAATAATTTTTTAATTTATAAATTTTCAAAAACCATTTTCGTTTAAATGTAAATCAATGTCGTCAAACGCTCCAAAGCAATTTTCCCTGTAAATGGTCATCCATATTTTAGCTGCAGATGGTCCAGTATACCCCGTAAACTTTTCTGGGTTTAGAATAAGGTCCAAGTAGACACTGCCATCCTTATTCAACGCTTCTAAAATATTTTTGTCAAAAATTTCGAATTTTTTTTATATTTGTTACTGGCCCTTTTTTGATTCTAACAATAAATAAATTTAAAAAATCGCAATATTTAGGATATAATGTATGAATCCTCTTGCAGAAAATAAATTTAGGGGTTCAAAAATAATGACAACTAAACTTATTTTCACTCTACAAGGTCCTTAAATTCTACAAAATGCATAAATAAACTAACCTATTGAACAAAAAAAAATAATACTATTTTTATTAATTAACCACTAATTAACAAAAAAGTGATAACTTCAAATATAGATTAAGTAATTGACTAAAAATTTTTGTATACTTTGATTGTATAATTTTAAACAACATCAAAAATTTAAGAGAGTAATAAAATAGTTATTTTAGAATTTACAGTGATGGACAACTTATTGAGGTATATAAAAAAAAATATAAAATCTTTAAAATGCAATAAAAATGAATTTTAAAAGATGGGTAGATGTTTAAAATTCGAAAGATCAAGTTTAAAACTGAGTACACCATTATAATCAGCGTATATATAAGGTTTATTTACTTACAAAATGATACAGAATTGATGCAGAATCATTTAATTTATATTTACCATAACGAGCATAATTAACTAAAAAATTTACCCTTCAAATTTTTAAAACGTGATATATGAAACATTAGCTATTCAATGATAAAAATATATTTTTTAAAGCTGCAGTTCAAAAGTTAATATTTTAAAAGATAATTAATTAATTTTAAAAAAATTATTTTGATTATTTTATGTGGCCCATATAAAAGTAATATATAATAATAAAAATAATATAATAATATTAAATAATTACCTTCATTATAACAAAAATCAACCAAGTTATAATCATAATTTTTCCAATGATCGAAAGCATCGTAAATTCCTTGTCTAAATATTACATTTAAAATTAAAAATTAAAAATTCATTTTTTTTGATAAATAAAACCTCTCAATTTCTTTTAATTTTCCTGGAGAGCACTTTAACTTATTTTTATCTATTTGTTTTAAATATTGTGGAACTTCATTCTGCAAAAAAAATTATAAAAATTAAAAAATAATAAGATAAATATTAGATAAAAAATCGTACGTCCAAACATTCAATAATGGAACAATCTTTATTATAGCAAATGCTATCATCTGCCCAAAAAGGACAGGTAGTTTTTAAATTAATGTTAAAATATCGAAAGTAGTCACTCTCCATCATTCTTGTTAATATAGGGTGGATTTTTAGATTTTGGGCATTTATAGAGGTGGTAGAACAAGAACATTCATCAATGTATTGATCGTACTAAAAAAAATTGAAAAAATTGAAACAAATTTTCAATTAACGATAAATATCGTATATTAAATACAATATATATAATAATTTAAAAATTTATTTTATTTACATCCTTTAACCAGTTTGAGGTTCCAGTACTTGTTAACCTCACAATTAAAATACATGTAAAAGTAAAACAAAATAATCTTTTGAGAAATAAATGTATCATTATTTCCGACTGACCGTTAAAACAACAAAAAATTTGAATCAATTTTCGAAAATGACGTGTTCCTTTCTTGTTGTTGGATTCAAGTTGCATCCAAGATCAACAAAATAAACTGTACGAGGGTAATACGATATTAATTTTTGTTTGAAATTTTTTTGTATCAATCCATTGTAATGGTTCGCATAATTATTATTATAATCGCAATATCATATCTTCTAGATATCTCGAATTTCTACACATTTTACGAATTTTATCGTTATAATTAAAATCTGCAATGTTATCAAACAAAAATTTGTTTTTAAAACTATAAAGTTTACATCATATTCATTGTTGTTGTTGATTACATACATGTGTCTAATTTTATAGATTGTATAGATTTTATAGATTTTATAAAATTGAAAAGGTTATTGAACGTATAGTTTAGTTTTTATAAATTAATCTACCCTAATCGGTGATCAATAGCGTTCATTTTCTTGGAATATGGAATCTGTAGAAGCTGTAATAGCGGCTATAAAAGACGAAACGAAAAGAAAGTGCGACAAAAATTCAAAATCAAATCCCCAAGAACCTCAATCTAAACGTATACATTTTGTACAAAAAATAATTTTAAAAGTGATTTTAAATGACAATATTGTAATACTGTATTTATTATTTTTTTTAGTGTCTAAATGGGATAATATATTTTTACAAGCTCTCCCCAAGTGCAAAACGTACGAAAAAAGCTACATGCACCTAGATAAAGTTACATGTGTGATTGTTACAAAGTAATTTTTAATTTTTAATTTTTAAAATAATTAATTACATTTTTAGAACTAAGTTTATCATCAGTGGTAGTAAAAACAGCCACGTGAAATTTTGGAAAAAGTCGGAAAATGATGGAATAGAGTTTGTTAAACAATTTCGAGCACATTCTGGAAAATTGGTCGATATGGCTGTGAGTTATGCTGGTGATTATTTGGCCACTATTTCGGATGATTCAACTTTGAAAATTTTTGATGTCGTTAATTTTGGTAACTTTTTTACAAATTATAATTATAATTAATATTTATAAACAATGTTATTTTTTGAATTTTATTTTAAAATATTATTTCTTAGACATGATCAACATGATAAATCTCGGATTTAAGCCAAATGTGGTTACATGGTGTTATAGAACAGATCATGCCATTCGAAAAGTTGCAGTGTAATTTTTTTTTAATAAATTTTTTATTTTAAATTAAAAAAAATAATTTGTAATTCTTTTTTTGAAAATTTTTTCATCTAGAGCTAGTGCTGTTTCAAATGACGTTTATATTTTTGATAGTATTGGAGATTCAGTATATTTGAAAAAATTGAGCAATATTCACACTCACATTATCACCAATATGATGGTAGCTTTATTTTAATTTTTAAATAATTAATTATTAAAATTAATAGCTTTTAAAATAATAAATTTAATAGTTTATAAATAATTTTTTTAATTTCAATTTTTTCCAGTACCTTTATAAATACGATTTTATCATTTCCGCTGATGGACGTGGAATTGTCGAAATTTGGGATAATAATGGAGAACAACCAACGGACTTTTTTTCTTGGGATTCGAAACTGGATACAGATTTTTTTTGTTTTATCAAGGTTTTTTTTTTAATTTTTAATTTTAATTTTAAAAAAAGGATAAATGCACCGTTTTATCCATTTGCATATCACCTTGCTTTAAATTTGTCACTTTTTTGTCGTCGTTTAATAAGGTTATATTATATAATTATTATTTTATTGAATTTTTAAAATTTAAAATTAAAATTAATTGTTGATATTTTTTAGATTTACATTATAAATATTTATACCGGTAAGATTGTGTTGACAATTGATGATTCAATGACTGAAAATCGGGAATATTTGAAAGTAATTAAAATTAAATTTATAATTTATAATATTTTAAAAATTATTTAAAAATTTATTTTAATTAAAATGTTAATTTAGAATAATTCTAAATTGACCGACATGGAAATTGAACGTAGAGTAGCTCTCGAATCTGAAATTTTAAAAACTGCAAAATTAAACGTCAATATTGCTTATGATGAATCTGGTAGTTTTCTATTGTGTCCTTGTATTGTTGGAGTCAAGTGTAAATTATGTTTTATTTTTTTATTTTTTTATTTTTTTATTTTTTTATTTTTTAGTTTACAACACTAGTGATGGTAAATGTGTTAGAATTATCGGCCAGAACGAAAACATTCGCATTTTATCAGTGTCTCTTTTTCAGGGTTCTGGTCAACTAGATTCTGGATTTATGCCTCTAGAAATGTATGGATCAAAAAGCAATCCTTTAACTACTTTAGTGAATAATGATCCAATATTATTTTGTACGGCTTTTTCAAAATCTCGTTTTTACCTTTTTTCAACACGAGAAGCTATTGAAACTGAAACGTATTTTTAAAAAAATGATTACTGATTATTAATTAATTATAATTATTGATTGGCTATAATTTATTTAAAAAAAACTTTTAGAACTTCCCGTGATGTGTTTAATGAACGACCTACAAAAGATGATATGAATAGAATATCTTTATATACTAAGAAATGTAGGAATGCAGAATTCGCGACGATACATACTACGTTGGGAGATATTACAATAAAATTAAATGGCCAGCAGTAATTTTAAACCCATTGGTCATTTATTTAGTGAAATTTATATTTTTTATTCAAACATTTTCAATTTTAAACACATTTGATCATTTATTTCGAGAAATTAAGAATTAATTGATACTTTTTAATCAAAATTTTCAATTTTAAACATATAATATGTTACATATTTGATCATTTATTTTAATAATTTACATTAATACCTTCGTAGATGTCCTAAAACGTGCGAAAACTTCATTACTCATGCAAGAAATGGATATTATAATGGACACATTTTCCATCGAGTGATTGATAAGTTTATGATACAGACAGGAGATCCCAAAGGTGATGGAACTGGAGGTAAATCAATATGGAATAAAGAATTTGAAGATGAATTTCATCCCTCTTTAAGACATAATAAAGCATTTACTGTAAGTATGGCGAATGCGGGACCAAATACAAACGGGTCTCAATTTTTTATCACCGTTATACCTGCTGTAATTTTCATAAGAATAAAAAATATTTTTAATTTTTATTTTAGCCATGGCTCGATAACAAACACACCATTTTTGGATTGACAACGAATGGAATGAACGTGGCATTACAAATAAGTAAAGTTGGATGCGATGAAACAAACAAACCCTGGGAAGATGTAAAAATTGTGAGTATATCTATAAAATAATTTTTGTAAATTTTAAAATAATGTCAACAAATTGTACATTGCACGGACCTTGAATTGGTGTACTTGTTGGTACTAATACTAAGTCGTCGTTTCACGTCCATGTGAAGTAATTTTTGAAACAATTCGTCAATTTTGGTGTTTTTTTTTGCAGATATTTGAATAAAACCTACTCTCATTCTTTTGGCCAAGATTTCGGCGTCTATTGGTTTTATTTTTATGTCAGTTTCGAGATCGCACTTGTTTCCTATGTATTATACATTATATAACTTATTACTAATTAGTTTTAAAATTTATTTACAATATTTTTTTACCGGCTAATATGATTGGTATTTGGTTTACTTTTTCCTTTTTTATCTCTTTAATTTCGGAATATAGTTTTTCGCAAATATTTAGAGATTCTGCAATATCAACCGAGTACATTAATACTATAGCGTCGGCCTTTTTTATAGCTAAAGATCTCATAGCTGGAAATTGGTATGCTCCAGCAGTGTCATACACCTTCATGGTACACAATTGTTTATTATTGCTGATGCACTGTATAACGTAATAGTTTTAATTTAAATTATTAAAATTATTAGTAAATTATTACCTGACTATAAACATCTTCAACTAAAAAATATTTAAATACATATCACGTATATAATATACCTGTAGCAGTGTAGATTTCTGTAAACGTTCCGTCTATAAACCTTTTAACAAAGGATGTCTTTCCTACTTTTGCATCTCCCATAACTATAACCGTATAATCTATTACCGACATTTATTTATAAAATTTGAGTTGGATAGTTTGGTAACTCTTGTTGCAATTCTTGAATTTTAAAATTTAAAAATGTTAATAAATACATCACAATCAATGAAAATCAAACTAGTAATATAATTATTAATTTTCTGACTGAAGTTGTTGTTTTTTCCAGAGTTTTATTCTTCCATTATATAATGCAATAATCCAATAAAAAGATCAATACATAATAATGAAACCCTGTCAGAAAACTTCTAGTGTATAGTTTATTATAAAATGTGCGTGTAAAAAGTAGAGAATTGTATCCAACCAGAGTATAAAGCGTATAGCGAATTCTGTGCTATAAAGGTGCTATTATTGACAACCCAACAGTAGCGTTTCAAGTTTATAAACTATCATGTATCTAATTAATACTTTCAGTTGTTTCTAGACTCGAGGCTTGACGTTGGAAAGTGTTATGAAGCTTTGGGGTGGAAAAGTAATTTGTGACTCAAGATTTTGTGGAATATAAATTTTTAATTACATTATTTATGATAAAAAAATATTGATTATAATCAATAATTATGTTAATGTTATATTACTAATATTAGTAATGATAATTTCGGATATCAAGTTCAATATTTCTCGATATAAATTATATTATAAAAGGTGTTCAATTAAAAAATTTTATTTATTATAAATATTATTATTTTAATATTTATAAATAAAGTTTGTAAATTCATCACATGTGTGAGATTAAAAGGCGGCAAATGCCGGATCGTACAAATCATT
>JAUZND010026372.1:0-23988 GCA_034780555.1 Coelogynopora nodosa
CTTTGATTCGATTATGTAGGTTGCGAATTGTGCTTCCAATATATTTTGAAGAACACTTCTTACAGGTAATTTCATACGTATATAATTTCATATATATTATAATATATAGTGCACTTTTATTAACTGTTTCCATTATAGCACAATTATATCGCAGTAGATATTTTATTAAATTTCTTATTGTATAATAATATAATTTAGTGACAAGACAAATAAAAAAGTTAGAATTATTGCTCAATATTATTTATTCCTGATGGATCATAAAATTATTATTTCACATTATTCCTATAGAACAAGTTTTATAGTATCCTAACGATTAGCCGCCAAACGTAGAAATGCCCGCGACGACCAAAATCAGGAATTCAAATTATTGTGTTTGTTAGGTGATTGTTTATGAATTTAAAAGTATTTAGTTATTTATAGTTATTGTTAAGCTCTTGTTATGCCAAAAAGATAATAAATTAGAAAAAGTAAAATGAGATAGATATAAGAAAATAAACTAGCGCATTTAAGTCTGCTAACCCCCTAGAATAGATTTCTAGGTCCACTACTGGACGTGAAGTTAATATACTATAATATGTTATGTCGACTTCTTCAGGTTTAAATGTACAGAATAGACCTAATTTGCAAACTTATTTGAGATCATTCTTTGTTTGATAAAATTGGGTAAACATTTCGTCTTATTTAGTGATGATTTCATTTAATAATAGAAAGTTTAAAGATTTTAATTATTATTTTTCTAGTTTATATAATCTTTTATTTAATTTTTCAAACAAAACGATATGATTTTTTAATGTGCGTCTATGAATAATCCCTTGATTTTTTAATTTAGCGTTCAATATTTTGTGAAACGTAATTGTCCGTAAACCCTTCGTCCGTGGACATATATTGTAGGGTTTGCTCCGTGGAGGGGGGTATTTACTCCCCCCTGGAAAAAAAACTTCCTATCATCCGATTAAGCTTAAATTTGGTATACAGATACTTTTTAAAAACTTGTCCAGTTATTTTCATAAAATTAATCAATTAGTATTATTTGTAGCAGGTAATAAACTTCAGTATAGGAAAACGAAGGGAAAATAACCATAGCATATGTTATATATTGACCCATATATGCTATAACCTTTGATCAATGCACCCAATCGACTTGATTCTTTTTGCATCTGATTCCAGATCACGAGATCTATAATAATTTAATATAAATGCTATTTGAATATTATTTTTAAAATTCTGATTATTTAATAAATAATTAAATTATTCAGGTTAAGTGTATATCTTTAATAGTTTTATCTCCTAATATTATCGGTATAACAACCCAGCAAGGTGGAATATAAAATAGTTCAATATTAACACTATTTTCTTTGGTATGCTAAAATATTTTATAAATTATATTTTTTAATTATCTCCCCCCCCCCCCGACGAGCGAAGGGTCAGGCACCTCTATACCTCCCGGAATCTTTCAATTAAATCAATAAGAGAATTGTGTAATCCACATAGCGACTTTACAATACTACGTAATTTTGATAAAAACTGTACCATTTTCAGTGACGTTAAAAATGAATGATTAAATTATAACACGAGATTCTACACAATGTATCGATATTAATGTTTGACATTTATTTGAAACAAATGATTACACACGCACAATCGTATACTGTTCCAGACAAATAAAAGTGAATGGTAAGGCGGACTCTGAATAGTTCTCACAGACTGGCTTTTTTAACCCAAATTGAAAAAATCGTTACGTTTACCGAACTCTGGATATCATATCATTTTATCGCATAAAAATATAATGATATCTGTTATAAATAGCAAATAAAAGGTTTATATTGTAATGATATATAAGGTTATTAAATGTAATCATATTTGTTTTAGACATTCTGACCGCAATATCTCCCAAGTAAATAATAATATATAATATGAAAGTGAAAAAAACACAATTTATTAGAATGTAAAATAAATAAGTTAAGCTAAATCACAGATGTTTGAACATATTATATAGACAGCCATTTTTTATAGTAAAATATACAAACTAATATTATTATTAACAGTAGCATTATAATCATTAACCAATTTTCATCAAATTGTGCTCATATAATACCCCCCCACTGTACAGTATGGAATTTTGTAATTATGACACCTCCAATCAAATTCCCAATAAGTACCCATGTACTCTTTACAAATATTCGGATGAAGATGATAAGATGAGATAACAAAATATACTATTGTAGCTCATGTAATGTCCTAAGCACACATCGATATAATATTATTGATAAATGTATAAAAAAGATAATAATAAGTAATTTATTAAATAAAAAATAATTACAATGGTATTTTATTTTATTGAGGAGTAAAGTGACAGTGCTTACAATTTATTTAGTCGCATATAGTTACAAAAAGAGAAAAACGTGAAATATCTGAAGTCAACTTGTTATGCAACCAAGTGAACATAATTATAATGGTG
Source organism: Coelogynopora nodosa (assembly GCA_034780555.1). Classification (NCBI taxonomy): domain Eukaryota; kingdom Metazoa; phylum Platyhelminthes; order Proseriata; family Coelogynoporidae; genus Coelogynopora; species Coelogynopora nodosa. The sequence goes on from JAUZND010026372.1 coordinate 2,459, forward strand.
ATGAACTGTATATTTTCATAATGTATAAAAGATTTACATACGGTTTGAAAATACAAAGAATGAACATCACACAGTGAGAAAGGCCTACTTATCAATTGAACACATTAAACCCGACTACCATAACTCATTGGATAGTATAATTCATATCATTTAAACATTTTAGAAGCTGTATTGATAAGTGTTTTTAATTTGTATAATTGTAGATAGTAATAAACATTCATCTGATACTAATTATTTCCCCTATAGTTGTTTAGAATACTGATTGTTTGTTTACTCGTTTACACTATTTTAGGTAAAATATTTCATAACACATATTAATTTATTTATAACAATATGGAGTTCTTACTGCTTAGCGATGATAACTTTGTCCACAACTGAGATCACAGTATAAATGATGTAATGTTGGCATCATTAAAAGATTTCAAACAGATTAAAATCACATTAATTTAGTTATTTTTTAACTCACTACACCAGATCACCCAAAATCTAACACAATTATGCCGTTGCAGCAACCAATTACAAAAAAAGGCATACCGTAAATAAATACAAGAAAACTATAAATCAGATCGGCAGAATGGACAAAGAGTACATAATTGAAATGAGCTACAAGTGGTACGCTCTGATCCATTGGAAAGCCCTCAACAGACTGGCCGCCTCCTCGGGCAACAATGCATACACGATGGCCGGGGGTTCCTGGTAGCTTGCCCCTCCACCTAGCACCCCCCCTCCCCTACCGCCACAACTCCCCACCTGAAGACTACCATCTCCGCCACCTGAGTGATGGTCCCAGGCCTCCTGAACATCGGAGTGGAGTGAGCTGGTGTCACCGCTGCTTCCCACTCCCTCGGTTAGCAGGCTCATGGCGGCGGCGGCTGTAGCGGCGGGAGGGGAGCTCTCTGGAGTCACCACCTGGTCGAGGGGGTAGGTCGGGCCTGGTAGGCTGAGTTGACGAGTGTTGCTGATGGACTGTTGTTGCTGCAGGTGGTCTTCATGGACGCCGTAGATGAAGTCGGTGATGCGGGCGTCGGTCGTATTCATCTGTAGATGCGCGGCATTTCACACACGGTATTAGGGTTAGGACAATATTGGGTCTTTGCGTTCATGTTTAATGAAAGGACTCTTAGTTGATATTATGTGGCATACTAGATTAATTAATAGTCTACGTATTGTAGCAAAAGATTTATGTCGACGGTTAAACAGATCGATGAGATAAGAGGATATATATTATATTATGCAAAAAAAGAATAATGACAGTGAGGTTATTCAAGTGAGATTGAAAAAGATTTAATAAAATAGTTGTTTGTACACAATATTAAAAGTGACTTCAATATGAAAAGATGGGAGTGTAAAAAAAGTGATGCGAAGACAAATTAAATTTACAACTTTACTTACATTAATCAACTTGTTTCTGAGATTAATTATCTGTCAAAAATCAATAATACTATAAAATAAATAAAGAGCTGAGCTAGGCTGCCGTCTAAATGTTATAAATATCGATTACTTTTGGAACAGTGCCCATTCAAAAAGTGTGAGTATTCTGCGACCATAAACTCGCCCTAAACTTAATGCGATAAACTAGTTTACCTATAAAGAGGACTATCCGGTCCCCAATATATCACCCTAGACAAAGTGTAGACTGTAGCAGTGTTGTCACTCTCCATAAAATAAAATTCCGGACTGGAAATAATACCGAGCGATGAAGGCCAAAATCCTCAGCGGAGTACAGGTGCTCTGAGCTCCTGCTTGGCAGGTTAGGTAGGCGATGTCCCCCGAATTTTTTTACGAATCTAAATTACTATTTCGTTACCTATAATTAGATTCAATGCATTCCTAAATAATGTAGTTAAAGAAATACAAATAAACACAAAATATACTAAATTTTATATACAAAAAACGCTAAATATTCACAACAAAATTTAAACCATATTAAAATATTATAAACAGGTAGAAAACATATTCAATCGTTTTTTCACTGAAAAACAAAATATGAAAATGTAAAACTATGTAGTGACACAGAGTCATAGCTACTATACTACTTCACCACCTACCCCTTCAGTCTTTAGTTTTTATTATTTAAAACACATTTTCTAAAAAAAACTAAAATTCGGAATAAATCCGGTAACATTTGCGTGGCAAGATTGATGTAGTCGTAGAGCCTCACCTCCATTGGGGAAGTGCTGGCGGCATCATACGACACTCTCACAGAGCACACCACCCCATCCGAAGGACGCCCCAGCCCCTCCAGCCGTGTCTGACCGACCGGGCGAACATCCAGAGCCACTCCGGGACACCAGGTGACAAAGCTGTCCTGCGTCACCAGCAGATAGTACCGGGCGGGAGTGGATTCCGTTGTCTGCTGCAGCGGCGGTTGGTGATCGTGAGGGGGGAGACCGGATAGCAGATAGCCGGAGTTGACCCAGAAGATGGAGCCCCCGAGTGGCCGGGACAGGTGCTCCTCCAGTGTGGCGAGAATGCGAGAGATGGACATCTCACCTGACAGACCTGTGGGAATCATTTATAACACAACATGACAGTCTTTCACTGATATTTTGATGCAAATTTGTAGTTTATTTTATTGTTTACGTCATAATATCGGAGGTTAGACTACATAGTACATCATCATATTGATTGGTTATGCACATTAATTATGTCAAATTAAGATCCAGGATATTATGTATAATATAATATGCAGAGAATTTTCAAAGTTAGAATATCACTGTTGACGTGTCTAACAGTATAAGTTGCAATGGGGAAGATTTTTTATAGTTTTGTATAAAACATTAGTCGATATTAAACTCTAGAAACACGGTTTCAACTTAATTCACATATTGTTTGAATTAAATAAAACTTTTGTTTTTTGGAAATAAGTCTATTTTGGAAAATAACGATCTTTTAATTTATACTTTTATTGTGTTTTCCGCATAAAAGTAATGAAATACAACAAGACTCTATATATTATATCATACAACAAAATTGCTGTTACATAGTGGTTATTAGGGTTGCTGTATAGTATGTCACATAGCTTCCTTGTTGGGTTATGAGACATATTATTGTGAAATCTGAATATAATATTAAAATATTGCAATACTATATTCAAATTATTATATGTATAAATAACGTATTACATACAATAATGTTCTTAAATTCGATTTTAACAACACAACAATAAGTTGTATTACTAAATTATTTATAATGGATAATTTCCGCTATATGGATATAATCTAGGTGATAATATACAGGATAATGTAGGAGGAACCCTGTTTAATATCTAATATACATTATTCATAAATAAAACTGAAAAATGTAAGTATAAATTATGATAATTACTGTATTATTAATTAGCTGATTAAAGCATTTCTAATGAATTTAGAAGCCTTTCAAAAATACGTTTATTACATTCTTTTAGTAATATTTACAAAATTGCAACACATTTTATAATGAAAAAAGTTCTAGATTAAATAACAATCAACCAACAATCTTAATATCTGTCTACCTCTCTGATGCATAATATACTTTTAAATTCATCCTTCCAGCAAACAAACCACCCCCCCTCCCATCGATCCGAAGCCAAGAACAACTGCCCACAACAGACACCAGGCCATCACACAGACCTGGTCCAGTGTGCGCTAAGTCCTCCAGCCACTGGGCCCCCCTGGCCCGAGGCAGACAGGAGATGCCGGTCCCCGCGAGGAAGCCCTGCCCAGTCTGTGCGATTAGCTCGGCCGCCCCGCTCAGTGGCTTGGTGACGGCGCCAATGAGCCCCCGGCACACCCCCGAGGCCACTGCCAGCGCGCGGCCGGAGTGGGAGAGTTGGTCGGGGGACTGGAGGGCCTGTAGGGGCTAGTCGGCGATGCCAGCCACCGCGCCTATAGTATGGGGAGAGGATACCATCAGGACGTATTCAGAACCTGATACTGGTACTCGGATTGTATCAAAAAGACGCAGGTATGAAGCCATTTTATGATGTTATAAAACAATATTATACCACGGTCTGTCTAGGTTGCATTTAATTACTATACATTTGATGCGTAAAAATATTTCTCTATTTAGGTAAAATATAGTATATTTCTCCTGAAGTAAATATACCTGTCATGTATATTATTGTATTTATTTCACAGATATTTTAATTTCAATCATGATCTAACTTGAGCGCGTCTGTACACAATTGATATTAGTTTATTTACTAGTACGTCAACGTGCTACTGAAAGTTTTCTTATGAACGAACTTAATCAAGTCTGGTAAGAATAAAACTTTTCCCGCGTTTCAATTAATCTAAACTGTACCTCTACGTCCTTGAATTCACAGAATATGCAAAAAATAATTTAAGAGTATTTATTTTAAATTTATCATAATTTATCGATTTATTTAATTATAGAACGTATACATGATTTAAAAACATGAAAAGTTCAAAATAATAATTTTATATTGGAATAAAACAAGGACTTTCTCCAGATTTTCCTGTCCATCGCCGCTCATCTAATAATTTCTACATCCATCTCAGGTAGGCTCGCTTGAAGAGATCGTGGAAATATGAGTCAGTTGGCTTGTCCCGGTCTAATCAGGCCTTTCCAGAGTACAAGCTTGGCTACTGGTTGAGAGCTGCCCTGCAACACAGTGTCCTCTGTAAAGCGGAGTCGGCATCTTTTAACAATTTCAGATACTTTCGCTAGGTTACCGTATAGCTCTAATTGGTGATTGATCTGTATGCGTATTTGGCGATCTTAACCATTCTCAAAAGGCGGGTATAGCAGCCCATTTGTCTTCTATTGAGCAAGTTGGCCGTAGTCCAAATTTAAATGAATATTTGGTATAATATGGTTATTGCATAAATAAAAATTATTAAACGAAATAGTTTATTTTTTAATGAAGGAACACACTGAGACTCGTATCGACAATTTGAAAACTCACACTTTTGGGAAATAATTGTCGACATGGCTTGATTTTCATGAATATAATAATTAAATAGAACGATTCGAAAATATCTGACAAACACCCCCTAAACAATCGCACGGCCATCCTCACCCAACAGACTGATCCCCAGGCCGGACAAGCCCTGTAACAAGCCCTGCGACAACCCCGCCGGATGATTGTGCCGATAGACACTTTGCCGGAGTCGGTGGTCCTCGTCCATGGCCATGTAGTCCAGGTTGCGGGCCATGCTGGAGCTGAGGCTGGTGAGCGAGCCCAGCAGGCCCCCGGTGGTGTGACGAAGCAGGGAGGCCAGCCCCTGACTTACCCCGGTCACCAGGGAGCCCGGCCGATAGCTCAGGTTGTGGTAGGGCAGACGGACCAGGTCCGCCACTCCGCTGCCGAGTTGACGCAGCAGTCCGCCCGGGTTTCCGAGCAGCTCCAGGGAGCCGACCACCCAGCCTGCGCGGAATAGGGCTCCTGTGCACACAGACACGGGGTTTTAGCAATATGATGATAGCGATTCAGTGAATTTATAACTGATCTATAACCCATGAAGCATCAAGGGGGACAGGGGGTCATTGATATGTGATCGTTTACTACTCAAAATCAGCTGTGGCGATCATCCTGAAATGTTCAGTACATGTCTAATTGTTAATGCACTTCCGATATTATTATGTTCACTAGCAGAATAAGCTAAACTTGTTTTTTGAGACATTTTAAAATTTAGTCAGTTTCAAAAAGTATTTAAACTTTTAGGCTTAAACTCTCATTATCACTCACATCCTTAACAACGTTCTGCTAAATAGTTTGTTTGGCGCTTAATCTAAAACTAATTTTTACAATATTTCCCCCTTTATTTAATGTTTTATAATTAACATATATTTGTCACTAAATAGACCGCTAACTTGGCGTCTGATTGAAAAACAAATGGTATCTTAGAGTTATCTTGAAAAACAACACAATAACGTACTCAATAAATATAGAATATTTAACAGCTGCATATGATAAAAGCTGATGGATTAATTTCAAGCCCCTCACAATTACCTCCCTGATCTTGACCAACTAAGGGTTGATGATGCCACTGGTACCAGGATTATCTACGCCACACAGTTATTAATCTTTCCAAGTGTAGTGAATAACAAGTTTTCTACTGACCAGTCCTCCTAGAGGCACAAGAAACATCAGTATTTTGTATTTCGTGGCTTTATTACAATAATTGGATTAGTCACGGCAAACACTAATTATAATACATCATATAATAAATATTGTGTGCATAATTTCTACAACATGAGACACAATGTTTGACTTGTTGTGATCATTGAAACGATCAACATTGTGCAGTTGGTTATAATTATTGTTTAATCAATGTACATTACTATTTCTATTGGTAAAATGAAATGTGTTATATCAAATAAACACGTTAGTTTTTTACTATAGTTGCTTACCATGCTATTTTTCAGAAAACCGCAATTTTTGAATTTAGAATTATAGTTTTTGAAAAATTAGATGGGTGATGGCAGAAAAAGATTTTCAATTTGAGATCAGAACAGTTGGGCTTTCTTGTATTTTTTAATGTGGTGAACAGAAAGGCCATGTTTCAATATTGTGTTCTTTTCTACATACTTCTATAACACAGAACGTGGACGAGGTAGCAAATTTCATTTTTATTAACATTTTGATCATGAACAAACAAGGTTTGAATCTGGTAAAAATCAATTGTCTCTATATTATATTGATGCTTATTATTTCTGTAAAAACTACCGTATTGAAACGTAAGGTTTAAAATACTGTTGTGCAATGGTAACGAAGACTACTATAGCAATGCTACATTACAATATGAAGGAGAATAAATATACAGTTTAGATTACATTAATAAATTGCATTTTACATTCGAAGAATTCTTAAATAAACACAATCATATTTTTTTAACGAAACACACTATGAAATGAAAAATTCTAAATGAAATAATTGTATGTTGAAATCGACTTAAGATTACAAAGATAATATACGGTATTATAATGTTCAAAACGAATGCCGCCTATCGTCAAGTGAAGTCAAACAATAAACTTTCAAATACGAATCAAACAATATGCTGCTGTTTTATTCGATTAGTAAATATTATATTATAAACATGTCCGATATATAGAAGGTATAATGTAAAAATATATCTAAAAAAGTGTATATAACAACTTTAAACAACTATATAAAATCATTTGGTAGATACACATACACCCCCTAAAACTCTGTACGAATTTTCCCGCGCCCAGTGATGAGAGCAAATCTCACAGTTCGGTCTTACCGGTAATGTAGTGCATACTGAGAGCTCGGCTGAGTTGGGCAGTACTCGTGAACAGACGAACTCGTTCAAACCCCGAGAAGTTGAGCGGTGTGCAGTCGGAGGAAAGAAAGATTTTCAGTGAGGCATGTACAGTCAGCGTCAGCTCGATGGGTCGAATTATCAACGAGTTGAGTCGGATGGGTTTACTAGCGGCCAGTTGAGCTGCAACCTCCGCCGGAAGTCGGTTGTGACGACCACCCAAATGCGGCGCTGGCGACTTCGACACCAGAAGAAGCGGGAGATAGGTGTCGAGGAGATAGATCAGGTCATACATAAACTTGTCCTCGATGAATGCCTCCAGCGGTTGCGGAATTATGTTCACAGACTTCAGCACCACACCGCCCGTATCAGGGTGAAAGCCCAGTTTAACAACAGCACTGAATTTGGGCAGCGTCTGGTTGTGGTTATGACTCTGTCGGGTGTCCTGCTTCCTTCGCAGCACCACGGCGAAGTCGTAGAGGGACTTCTCGTAGGTCTGATTATCGATCTGGACATCAGAGAAGCTAACTGAAAGCCACAGGTCGTTGGAGTGACGCGAAGCAGCAGAAGAGGAGGAAGACGAGGGGCCAGTCTGATCGGCGGTGTCAGTGTCCTCGCCAGAGGCCATGATTAGGACGAAGTCATCCTCGCACACTGAGCCTGCCTCCAGTACGAGGTCCACTTGAGAGAGGGTGACACGGGCGAATTCTGCCAGTCGCAGGGGTGACATACGGTCCATGAGGGAGATTGACAGTTGGGGCAGGCTGATACGTAGGTTGAGGGAGGATGTTACCGAAGCTGATGCCCCCTCAAGCTGTTTGTCAACTGATGCTGGTGCGTCCTGCGGAGGTGGGAGATGATCATCTGTCTAGAGTTGGGCGCAGGTTCATAGGGATTGGTCACAATAAAATTATAAACTAACAACAAGAACTATAATCAAAAGCGAATAGAAAAAAAAGGTTTTTAAGACAAAAAGAAAATAATATTGAAGAAACAAATAATTGCGAAAAACAGGCTAAAATGTTGCAGTGCAATTATATCATTTAATAATGTAAACTATAATAATAAAGAAATACACACAAATTAGTGATTTAATCGAAATAAAAATTACGTTTTCAAAGATTTTTTTTAAACATCAGTTAAAATATTAGTCTCGGTAAAAACTTAGGCTAATCATACATACCAGAATAAATATAAATATAAAGAAAATAGATAACGCTTTAGATATAAAATTTCATAATACGTAATAATTAAAAGATCAATGATAAATTGTTAAATTAAAAATAGCAGTGAAGATGTTCAGAAATTATAAAACAGTAAAAACATTTCCAAGACAGCTGATAATATTTCCATTATCAAAAACCATGAATTGCCTCTCGGATCTCCGCTAGTCTGTCTCTTTGACGTCCATGACGCCACCTATACTCACCCCGTGCAGTTGAGGAGTGTCAGCATCGCCGCCGCTGTCTCGCCGGTCCTGTGACTGCTGCTGGGCCAACAGCCGGGTCTGCACGTTGCGCGCCAGAGTGTGACTGCGTGAGTCCTGCTGGAGGGTGACGATCGTGGTGTCGGCGGTGGAGGGGCGGGTGTGCACCCACAGCAGGCAGTCCTCGCCGATGCGCACGAAGTAGTCCTGGTTCTCGGGCCAGAGGTCCACCTCCTCGCTCCACTGCATGTGTAGGCCGCTCGCTTCTGGGGAACGTTGGACCGAGGCCGCTGTTACAATGACTTACATAATTGTGTGTGGTCAGATAATATATTAAGCAGTTATAGCTTATGATTTAATACTTCATAATAATCATGTAGTCCACTGTTGCGAATGCTTCAGATGTATTATCGATATGCGGCAAGTGATAGTTATATCAAAATAGTATGATTACTTGCGGCACTCCATTCTTGCGGGTACTGCATACTGGCACTCCACTATCACTTGTTGGCAGTATAGCGATATATAGAATGGATCGGTTGTGAATTAAGCATTAGGGGTATTGTTACCTACATGCTTGCCGGACAAGTGGAATGTTCTTCCTTCCAAAAGTCCTACATTGATTGTATTTATCACAAATATAAAAACATTATTATTATAATTGCATCGATATTAATGTTATTAAACTTGATGTTGACCTCTTTTATTTTAATTCAATTTTTTTTACAATAAATAGTTATAGAGTAAAAAAAAACTTTAGCTCAAAATTAGACGACTACGGTTCAATAAAAACATTAAACAAACCATAAAGATTCCCGAAGTTAAATTAAAATATGTGTACTGTTCTGTGGCTAGAAAGATAAAATAACTAAATAATTTAAAACATACTCACCAATAATATAATTTATGATAAAATTGAGTATAATATTGTTATTGTTGGTAAATTCATGGGATTTTCTAGGATGACTGATTATTTTCCAATCTGCAAAATATCGGAGTCTTAATTTATAAGATTAAGATTGTCAGGGGCTGGAAACTCTATACTCTATTTATTCAGAATAGATTAAATTATCAACTCTTTTTTTTAGAAAAAATTGAACAATAATTAGTCACTAGTGAAGTAAAAGATTAGAAATTAAAACTTTTTTGCAAAATAACAAGCTTGATTAAAAACTATTGTTTTCAATTAAGTATCTTAGTGTACAGATTAAAGTGTATTTCAAATTATCAAAAATATTTTGCGTTCTAAATCATATCAGTATACTATATATACACATTAAAATAGCTGACTGTAGAGCAGCATCCATCTGATTGCAATACTATAGTATACAGAAATACAATAATTTATATTAAACATGTAATTGGTATATCTAATAACATTGTTTTATATTACAAAAGGACACAAGTAATTTATTGATACTACACTACAGATAGCTTACTTACAAATAAGCCTATAAAAACTTCAATATGTCGGGCGAAGAGGCAGTCAGTGAATTCACCAATATTATATCTGTACGCTTTAAAAATTAGGAATTTAATAGTCGAGTTCTCATTTGATAAATTTTCAGAAAGCAAAATATTTGCCAATACAGGTTTACTCAAATTTAACACAAAAAATCATATAAGACACAATAACATTATTATTACGCCTGTTAAATATTTACTGTGTCTTCTTAATTAATACACAACTCAATTATTGTATAAGCAAATTTTCTCTCTGTTGGTTTTTATGGCATATATTTAAATATTCAAAAAATCGGATTTAAGCTAATGAAAAAGAACACTATATTTTTTTTATCAAATTCATATTTTAGTTTCAATCGCTACGCAAAGTGTGCAAACTTGATGCTCCCTACCGCCCACACAACAACCCTAAACCATTCCCCGAACAGTCAGAGCAGAGACTGACCCAGATCCTCATCCACTTGATCCATCTCATCCGTCTCCCGCTTCCCCCGACACACTCGGCCGAACCGCAGTCGAAACCAGCCCGGCTGCCCCGAGCTCGCCTCCCCCGGATAGCCGGCCTCTCTCGCTGGCGGCGTGTAGGCCAGTTGAGCCCCACCCCGTCGCACCAAAGGCAGGTCCAGCACGCCCGCCTCGTTGCCCTCCTCCTCCCGCAGCATCGCGGTCGACTCCCAGCCCGCCGCCTCGCCGAAGAAGAGGTCCCACATCGAGAGGTTGTGCACGATCATGTCGGGCCTGGGATCCGCGATCACCTCGATGAACAAAGTGCCGCCGTGTCGGACTGTTGACACGCTGAGGGAGAGCTGGTCTAGCTCCGTGGCTGTGTGGGGATGGGGAGGACTGGACTTTGAGTAGATGCTGGTCGTAGCATGAGTGGCACAAAAGTGGTGGATCTGGTCATCCTATTTGAAAACTATTACAAACTATGAGTAATGTAACAACAGTTATTTTTACTGAAATATCAAAAAATATTGATTTTCAATATTAACGCTGGAATTTAGAAAATACATTTCCCTCTACGATTTACAATTTGAACCACCCTCATCTCTCCTTCTACTCTACCCCCCTTTTTCTTTTCCTCCCTTCTTCATCTTTTTCCTACACCTTTGGGCATGTTTGGTAAAGACAATCATATTAAAACAATCTTTTCAATAGTAGCAAACCCACAGTACAGAAAGTTTTGATAGTATACGTGCCATAATAAATGTGCTTAAAATATAATTTATTTATAGTTATTTAGGCAAAATGATATTCAAGTCGCTGAATGTAAATTGGATTTGAAATATCACTTACGGGAATTTCAATTTGGAGCAGTTTCCCACATTTTTCAGATTTATTTATTCTGGTTCATTAAAAATTTTTAAATAATTATACGGCACGGTTTGGATCTTCGTGGCAACACAACAACTAAACTACATTCCTCATAACACACCAAATTATGCATCGAGCTGACTCACCCGACTTCCAGTAAGGCAGCGACACCAACCGACGCATGATAAAGGCGCAGGGTGTCCCCCCCTCCCCACCAGCGCCGGCAGAAGAGTCGGCATCACGATCCGGCCGGACCGATGAGACGCCACCCTCGATCCTCACAGGGAGGGACCACTGCAGACCCGACCTCTCCAGCATGAAGAGCAGGTGCAGACTGCCCACCGGGTCCCCTGCCGCCATCATCATCTGGTGCAGACTGCGTGATGAGGTGACGGTGGTGGTGGCGGTGGGGGGACAGGTCTCCTCTACCACAGGGCAGGTGGCCGACCACAGACAGAGCTCTGTTGTGAAGCAGGAGGAGGAGGAGGGCTGGCTCACGAACACGTCGCAGTCGGCCAGCATCAGGGAGGTCTGCAGTCGGTCAGTGTGTGGTCAATGTTGATGGTGGTTAGTATCATTGGTATAGATGGGAATGAATCCACTTCTTAGATGTTACATGAACTGTTAGAGTTTAGCTTCTACTTGCGCTATGTTGATGGTATCTAACTGAATAATTTTAGAAGGTTGGCCAAACTTAAAAATTTTTGTACCTACTTGTGCTCAATTGGTGATAAGCATAATTATGTTTTTTTAAGCATAAAAAAGATTGAAACCAGCCTGTCTTCCAATAAGTAAAAGTTTAATTAAAAAAGTAGAAAACAGTTTAATAAAAGTATTTAAATCTCAGATCAGAAACATTTTAAACAATAAAAAAATAATAAGCACAAATAATAAATGATTGCGTAGAAAAAAGCATAAAGTATCAATAATAACAATATCATTATGACGAATTGAAATAAATTATTCGATTAATATTCATTAGATTAATGTAACATCCATGCAACATGTTTTAACCACAGTTAACATTTAAATGTTCACAATTTGTAATAAAAGATATATTTATTTAGAAATGCTTTACATTTAAGTATATACATTACGAAATATTAACTGAAACTAAAAAAGAACACAAACACTACAATGAGTGGCACTCACGGGTCGAGCATTCTCCAAGACGAACATCGGTTTCACTAGGATAGGATGGGCCAGTTGGTTGACCATTCTGAAGGCCACCTCGACCAGCAGCTGGGTCACTCCCGCCTGTCGGGTGAAGTGCAGCGTGAGGAAGACCACATAGCTGGGCGATGAAAGGGTCACCCGCGTGTGACTGCCCAGAGTGAGCACCCCCTCTGGGGTCAGGCTTGAGGATGAGGCGGGAGAGGAGGTGCCCATAGGGGAGGTAGTGGTGCCGGTGACTGGGTCATCGTCGTCGTCCAGAGAGAGGAGGAAGCAGGAGGACCAACGGGTGCCGCCTTCTAGGTGGCTGCCCAGGCGGGCCATCTCCTGGAGCGGGGAGATGAGAGGGGAAATTGAGTTATGAGATTGAGTTAGTGAGAGATGGGCGATAGAGAGGGAGAGAGATTGGAGATAGAGTGAGAGATAAATCGGATATATATTTTTAGAGAGATCGGAGATAGAAATAGATATTGGAGATAGAGACAGATGAGATGAGACAGATAGATCGGAGATAGAGATTGAGGGAGAGGGGGGAGTGAGAGAAGAGATCAGAGAGATCAGTCAAAATGTTGTAATTAAAAATTTTAAACACAAATTTTACTTACTAAATTAATTAAAATAACGTTTAAAATTTGCAAATCAATATAATTAAAAAATACAAAGTTGTAGCCATGAACCGCCTTCATTGATCACTATGATAAAAAAAGGTAAGAGATAATAAAGCGCACAGAAAATTAGGCAATAAATGCAAAATATGAGATGGAAAGGTCACTTGAAACAAAATCGTAGCAAAAAAATTATAAATATTATATTCAGAATAAAGGTGAGATGGAATGAGATTGAGAGTAACAGAGCAAAAAAATATAATTTATTGATAGGCGACACTATTATAATATGGTAGAATGTGGATATGTGACACAAAGTGGAGATAAGAGAAAATTAATATAAATAATAAGACGTGCAAAAGAATTACGAGTTTATAAAGAAAAACATATCAGGTGAAATTAAAACATAAGAAAGAAGATATGTAGAATATAATATTTACATTGAAATACAAAATTTAACCATTGATAATAATTCTAGTTTCATTTATAAAAGGGAGGATGATGAAACTCACCTTACAAGCGGGTGGTACAAAATAGTCCTTCCTCGGCAGGCTGTAGACAGTCTCACCCTGTTTGAAGACGAGATCAATCTCCGTCGTGTTGACAACCACCAACCAGGGCGCAATGCTCACCAACACCGAATCCCGCATGCTGATCAGAGAGGACGCCCGCCAGCCTCCCCCACGGTCACAGTCCTCCTCATCCAGCAGAGTCCACGGAGAGGCACCACCACCGGGACTGTCGACCGGGGTAGCGTTCTCTGGCCAGTAGAGGAAGGGGCCGGTGATCCAACTGGTGTCGAGGTGGCCCGACTTGCTGCTGCTGCTGTTCTGAGTGTCATCGTGCTTGTTGAGGCAGGAGAGCAGCTTCTCTCGGGAGAGTTCCAGTGGCGGGTCCAACAGGTTGACACCGGTGCTGCGGGAAGTATATGCGGACAACTTCATCTCATGCTGTGTCCAACACTTACTATAATACGTAAGGCAACCGACCAGTAGCGGCGCATGTATTGTTTTACAATAATATCTCTAAAACTGTACAACATTTAAAAAAATAGATTTCAAATTAATGAGGATGATCAGATAAAGTAAATGGCGATTACAACAATCAATGGGTAATGGTGTAATCGATCGGTTAAATTGGTCACTTTTAAACGCGATTTAATAATAATTTACACCATTTTCATATGAAGTAGCAGCTGCTCCTTAGAATGTTTTAATATGATTTGTCGTGAGTTAATATTAATTGATTGTAAAAAATATGACATTATACTTCGATTTGACATATATTTTTATACGCTTCTATTAGATTAAATATATTATTATCGATATCTGAAATAAAATAAACAAAACACAACATTTTTTTATTGTAAAAAATGTAAAATTAATCAAAATATAAAAACAATAAATAATTAAAACGATACACGGCTATATTTTTGCATAAAAAAACTTATTTGCTGCTCTGAAAAATATATAAAACTCATAATTTTGACAGAATTATAAAAAAGCGACTGATTTCCAGATAATATATTAGGTGTATTCCGCCAAAGTGTGTGCATGCTGGTGAATGATCACACGGGTGGTGTCTAGTTATATAATAATATGTCACCTGAGCTTGGCGGTGATGATAACATTGGGCTCCCTGTTGAGCAGCGCCCCCTGCTCCCGGCCCCCCCTCGGGGGAACAGTGAGCCTCGACTCCAGGCCGGACAGGCGCGATGTCAGGTTGAGAATCACCTCCTGGGCCATCAGGTTCTCCACGATTAGCATGGGGGAGAAGGTCAACTGAAGTGGTCAATAGGAGAACACAACGATGAACAGAGGCACGTTGTTAATAATAATTTGAACTTCACTCCAAGAGGAGGGTTGACACACACGCTTTTCTCAAAAAATAAATTCAAGGATTTTTCAAGAACATTACAAGGAGTAACAATAATAATTATAAAATGGAAGAATTAGTAGGAGAGATATTATGTTACTATTAAAGTTTTAATAATATTAAATTATTACAAAACAATATAGGTAGAATCTCTAGAAAACTGGAAGTGTTTGAGAAAGATAGACAGACTCACTGCATGAAAATATGAATAAATATGACTGTTGTTCTAATGCCTTAATGAAATAGTACATACTTAATAATTAATACATACTATTACGATCATTATTATATGAACAATAAAATAACGATTGAAAGACGAAATGTCACTATATTTTTTGTAAAATCAGATAAAGTTTACTCCTTAATCATTGATAGACAATCAATATATAGATATTCAATCCCATTCACAGTGACAAGACAATACTATTAAGCAATAATAATTGTAGGTGATAGGGACGGGAAGACTGATATAGAGACAGAGAAGGAGATGAACATACGCACCACTTGCATCCACACAGCCGGGGAGACATACTTCCATTCGGCCGTGAAGAGAATGTGAATTACGGCAGTTGCGTCGCCATATTCAGAGGTTGAGAGCAGCAGCTGAAGTAGCACAAGGGGATAGACAGCCCCATAAATTGTAATAACACATAATATTATGTAACCAATAAATGCACACGTTTTATATGAATATTATAAACGAGAAAAGGGTCTAAAGTTCCGCACCATTGTTTAGTCTCCTTTGTCCATATTTTAATTATTACACGACGTGTCCTTATTTATGATCTGGTCTGTGCCTAGTCTTGTTTCTGTTTGTTCGATTTGGTCGGCTGTCTTTTAAATGTAAAGGTTTGTCTTGTCATCTTATCACTCCAGACATGTTCTATAGCGCGTAAGCTATTTTTATGCATTTTAAACATATTTGTGGCTTGAAGATAACATATTATTATTCTTTTTTTTAATCTTTCTGAAGTTTGGTCCTGAATGTTGTTCTTATTTTAAAACATCTTGCTTGATATTATTATAAATGTTTTTAGTTACTTCATTTTTCAATGATTCAATAATTTCTGATTTTATTCTATTTTGTTTTGTGGAGGTGTTGAACAACGGAGTGAAAATAATATGGTCCTTGACTTCTATACAATAATATAAGCAATTATTATATGACGTATCAAATACTAATTATATATTAGAGAAGATGTCTGAAAGCAACAGCATAGCAATGTATAACATTTATCTAAACAGTAATAAACGTTAAAACGGAGTAAACAAATAATAAGTTATTCTCTAAACATTCCCTAATCAATACTGTAGTAGCGTAGACGGTCCGCCCAAAATTAAATATTAAACCATTTTACTCGATGGCGATATGAAAATAGAATTTTCAAAACGAAAATTTTATAAATGAGGTCTGCTGTTGAAGGTTCCAAAATGGAATATTTCTAATCAACCAAAAGTGTATAACATAGTAGGAAATGATCACACATAAATTCAGCAAAAGTTCGAACAAAAAAGCAGATCATAAGCTGTTAACGACAATTATTATATCATTATAATATTACGCTGTTTTGTTAGTCATTGAACATACAATAGTTCTAATCCAAAAACAAGCCCAGTCTGCATATCTGACAGAGTGTCAAATATAAAAAAAACTATGTAATAAATACTATTAATTGAATAAAATCTGCAAATTAATAAACTAGAATACCCATTTTCTTATGTCTTAATAAAAAATATACTCACTTATTTATTTTATACTAAACCAGATTTGAAAGCAAAATCCCACCTTAACTATCGATCGCTGAATATGCGAGGTGTCCTGTGCGTCATGCTTGGTGGTTGAAGCGTCTGGCAAAGTCAGCCGAATAACTTCAGACCAGGGCAATCCCATTGGCTTAGGCGAGGCCACGCGCAGTGTGATCTGCTGAGGAGACACGAGCAGACCACGCGAGGCAGTTCGTGCCGCCACCTTCTCAATCCGACTGTCGAGGGAGCCCTTGCCGGCCATCGCGCTGGGCAGAGTGGGGCTGCTGCCCTCGGTGTTGTCAAGGAAACAGATGTCCAGATCGAGGTCAAGGCCGTTGCGAACGACACAACTGCCGTGGAAGACGACCTGACAAATGGTTGATATGAGGTTTATCGGATTATATTGGTGTTCAACTCATTTGAACATAACGGGACCTCATAATGAAATTTATAAATAATTGTTCGCTATAGAAAACACATTTCCTCATTTTTTTCTCATAACAAAGTGATAGAAATAACTAAATCTACACGTTATTAATATTATAATTAGCATCGTCGTTATTGTCGTTTTGTGGATTATTCAATAAAATATTGTATTGAAAATAAAGTAAATTTAAATAATTAAATTTGAATACATTAGTACGTTTAAATTAAAAAAAAAATAATTTATATAGTTTGAATGCATCAGAATCGTGTGAGAAAAAAATCTTCACTGTTATAAATAATGTTATTTTAGGTACATTATAAAATATGTTGTGATTCTAATAATAATCAATAATGTTTTGGTAGTACTTATATGTCGTATATACTTATAGGTATAATATGTATATGTTATATCTACGCGTATTGCAGCTAGTGAGCACTATTAACGTTTTAATCTACATCCTATCATATTATTATGTAATATTCGACATACTACAATACTTATTATAGTATTTCATATAGGTTTCATTCATTCTATTCTATCGCTTTCTGTTAATACGACGTGTTTTGTGTTTAATAAAGATTATATGTTGACAAGCAAATAGGCCCTACTTCTACTTTGTTACAAAATATACATGATAAATTAAATAATAATAATTTTACATAATATGTTTGTAGGACCTATAAATATAAAGATGTCAGAAAAGCCTTACAAAATATATAACAAGTATTGTACATAACAAAGAGAAGTAAGGATACATCACTCGAGTAAAGATTTTAAAACACAAATTTTTCTAGAATAAAGAGTCATATCTATTAATTTTATAAATAATAATTTTGATAATACAAATATTAATTTTACTGACTTTAATTTTAGTCAACAAAATTAATATTTAAAGTTCATAATTAATCAACATTAACAACGGGGAAATTCTTTTTTGAAAAAATCCCCATAGCAACCATAGAGAGTCTGCAGCTTCCAGAACGCCCTGCAACCCCACTCACCTTGGTCAAGGTATTGGAGACCCGATGCGCCGTCACAACCATGGTGATGGGCGGCTCCACCTCCAGGCCAGCCCAATTGACCGTGTACACGCACACGTTGTCCACACCACCACCAGCCCCCCCACCGTCACCATCCTCCACACGCACCATCCCCGGTCTGAGATCAGCCAGTGGGAAGCTGGGACTCCAGCGGACCAGTCCCGAGGCGAAGGCCAGCCCCGCGGTCACCGTGAGTTGGTGTGGACGCTGATCCCTCCCGCCCTCCTGGTGGGGCTGGGGGGCACTGGGAATCTGCCAGAACCAGGGCTGCCCGCTGCCGGGGGGGAAGGCGGTCTGGGCCTCGTGCTTCAGGCCACATTGTTGGAGGTAGAGGGTCTGCGGGTGCGATGCCGATATGGGGGATGTTATGCCGGTTACTTATAGCGCGTCTGACACAGCCGATGATTTGGCTAATCACACCATATCCAGATTATAAAAAGGTGTATATAATAAATAATTATGAATAAGACAGACGTTAGGTTCCAAAACGAAACTCACTTTTAGATTTTTGAAAACATATATTGACAAACTATATTTTTAAATATTTAACACAAAATGGTTGAATTTCGTTTTGGACCCTTACGGCTGCCATACACGAAAGTTGTTGACCAAAAAGTCAGAAAAACAAAATGTGAAGTAACAAAAATGGGGAGTAATCTGAAAAAGACATTTTTTGTAATATATAGACGATTCAGAAAAAAGATTTATGATAGGTCAACTGAGCTCAGCTGAGAAAGTCACATGTCTGATATAACCACATAATCACTCCTATATAATATTCTATTGCCTGAATATTAATATAAATTATAACAAATCAATACATATTATAATATGTTTCTTGCTAATTATTCTATAGTCTAATAAAAAATAAAATAAATGTGTAGATTATTCAAGTTAGATATTGACTTCTTATTTTCCTATAGCTTTCAATGTATAGAACAATAATAACGGAATACATGAATATACAAAAGTTAAATAATTAACAGTTTGCATATAACAAATTATCGAATTAAAATTAATTATATATTTAATAAACATAGTTTATAAATATGTGAAAAAGAGTTATGTTTAAAAAAAGTATGGATAGTATATCTGGCAAGATATTTTAGAGAAAAATTATCATTTGTGATACTTACTAACGGTGCTAACAATTAAGTTAGAAATAGACATCATTTAAAAATAACAGTCAGATATTCCACTTTCTGGAATCGTAAACTACCTAGTCTACGACTGTTGTCAGCTATATAATTATGATTAGCCATTGGTTAACCAGTTAAAGCTAACACAAGCAGCGATAAAACAGGTTGTAAAGAACTCTAGTAAATTTGATAGCTACTTAGCCGCAAGTACAAAAACACACATTATAAACGTCTAAAATAATTTATCAAATATATTTTAAAGAACGAGGGAATTATTTATAAGAGGTTATTATAATAATTTTAATTAATAACATTAAACTACTTATTTTTAGGTACATAGATGCATATTTTATTCTTATTATGGTGCATCAGTAGCGCTATTTCTGGGAATACACATTACTTATTATTTGCGCCATCAACATACCAACTTAAAAGAACTCACATGTGGCGTGTTATTGCAGACCAAATAGCACCCTGTGAGCAGACAAGCGGCGGAGGAGGGAGAGACAGCCTCCCCCCTGGCCAATCCTCCGTACACCTGAACGAGCAGATTCATGGTCTGAATAAGAGTGCGACTCAACCGCACCTGCACCGGCGACACCTCGGCACCACAGGTCAGCCCACTCTCCCCCTTCCGCTCCACAAGCAAGTCGAGCCCGAGCCGACACGGCGCCAGGAAGCCCTCCAGACAGAGCACCTCCTGGTTGGTGAGGGCGCACTCCAGGGAATGCAGGTTGACTCGCAGGGAGGTGCTGGCGGCTGTCGAGGCCGCTGATTGGCTGAGGTGGAGGGAGACTCCGGCCAGCTTCAGTCGGGCCAGCTCGTCGGCGCTGTGGCTTGTCCAATGGGTGGGCGACAGGGTGAATGGGGCGAGCAGGTGTGGCACCTCCTGATTCGTTGATATCTGTAGAGGGGAGATTGTGTAGCGAGTGTAAAGCGCTACGCTTCGAAACTTTTACGTTTTGAGATTTAAATAATAGAAGAAAATAAATTTCATTATTTTAATATAAGTAGAATAATTTATTTAGAATAGTACTGGTTAATAAATAAAATACATTGATTCATATCTTACACATTTATTAGGTGTACATTTACAGAACTAGTAATTCTTGGATTCATATCACACACATATTTCACACTCACCAATTGAATATAAAATAGTATACGAACTTTGATTCATTTACAATGTGTACGATACAGCATTTACTTTGTTGAAATTAAAATACAAAAACGATATCGATTTTAGAAACATTATTGATTTATCTTGAAAGTATAAGCAAGCGAAAGTTAAAAAAACACGTTTGACTGCATAATTAATTAATATCTGCTTATTCTGATAACATTTTAGAATTCGTTTACCATCGTATTATTTTTTGTAATATAATTTTCAAATAATATTCTATTACATGCAATACATGTTTTTCTGTACAAGAGCAGACGGAAATATTTCCTTGTAACAACACTGATAACTAATTTTGAATACAAACTTTCACATTTTAAAAACTATATTAATTCAGAAGATCAAAACATTAAACAATCACTATGTGAACTACCATATATTATGATAACAAGAATACGTTATGAAAAAAAAACTAAAAGACATAGCAGGAACAACAGCGACTCAATGTGAAGTGTCAAGTGCTCCCACCTGTGGATGATGCAGCAGATGCAGGTGGAGTCCATCCGAGGTGACGTCAGCAAGAAGTAATGGCACCAGGTCCGCTGAGTAGACCGAGTCCACACGCATACAGGCGGCCAGGGTCAGTGGGGAGATGTGAACCATGCTCACTTCCGGGGGCTCATCGGACTCGTTGCTGAAGATTGCAGGTGGAGTTGAGACAGTATAAAGCTCGCTGATAAGTTCTCACAATACCAGACCTCCAGTATGACATTTCAGAAGACAATACCAGACTTCAAGTATGACATTTCAGAAGACAATACCAGACCTCAAGTATGACATTTCAGAAGACAATAACAGACCTCAAGTATGACATTTCAGAAGACAATACCAGACCTCAAGTATGACATTTCAGAAGACAATACCAGACCTCAAGTATGACATTTCAGAAGACAATAACAGACCTCAAGTATG